>BHFT01005946.1:0-77403 GCA_004320025.1 Laticauda laticaudata
AGGAGGAACAACGCATTATGTAACATTCGTCCACCCCCAGATTAGAAAAGAGCACCGCGTGTTTCACTTATCCCCCCCTTTCTTTCTGCAGGAGCGGAAAGGACAACCCCGCTGACAATCATGAGCTGCTCTTGGACTCCAAGCTGGCCCTGAACAGAAGCCAGGCCAGGTCTCTCTCTCTCCCTCTCTCTCTCTCTCTCTCTCTCTCTCTCACACACACACACACACACACACACCAGAGATAAGGAAATCCCGCCACTTTGGAAGGACCTTCCCAAGGAGGAAAAAGAGCTACCAGGGCTGAAGGTCCACAATTCAGATCTCCTGCAAGTTTTCAGATAAGAGAATAACACAGTTGGGAGGGTTGTGTGATGACCCAGAGTGTAACACAAACGTAACAAAATCCAAAACGTAAATAAATGTCCTCTAATGCCTCCAACTTGGCCTCACTGTTCGATAATTCTCAGCTGGACATAAAACGTATTCAAAAATTGTTTTTAAAAGAAAGCAAACTTAAACAGTCCAAACTTAATGAGCAGACAGAGGTGAAATAAAAAAAACAAAACAAACTACAATGAAGAAATTTCCACAATGGACCAGGATAAGTAATTACCAACTGCAAGGAGAAAACAAGGCACAGTCTGTAGGAAGGATGCCAACCAAGATAACCTCAGCTCAAAATAAAACACTTGGCTTCTGGCAATGCTGTGTTGTAATCGTCTCAACCAATGAGGAGGATCATGGCCGCTTCCTCTCTCATAAGCCAAGCTGTTTCCTTCTCCATCCTCCCTGCATGTCCCAGGACGGAGAGGGGATGAGCCTGGGCCCTCCTCTGACTGCTCAGCCGGCCTCTGCCCTTCCCCAGCCTCCTCCACAACATCTGGAGCCACACCTCCACTCCCTGTCGGCTGTTCGTCCTCTCCCTCAGAGTCCGGCTCTACCAAGGGCATGACAGGATGGAAGGGACCTTGGAAGTCTTCCAGTCCAACCTCCTGCTCAGGCAGGAATCCTATACCATTTCAGACAAATGGTTATCCAATCTCTTAAAAACTTCCAGTGTTGGAGAATCCACGACTTCCACTTATTAATTGTTCTAATTGTCAGTTTCTATGGAGGCCTTTGTGACGGTTCCTCATAAGATTATTTTAACATCAGGGTGTCTCCTCCCCCCCCTTCCTCTCTTCTCCTTCCCCCGTTTCATTTCACTCTCTTTGCCCTCACCTGTTCCCACCCAAACAGCAGAGGGGAGACAACAGACAAAGCATCAGATACATGCTTCTGCAGAATAATAGCCCACTAAATGATGATTGGACCAGTGCCACATGGGGAACCGAAAAACATATTCTAGGGGTTTTCATGAATGGGTCTATGACAATTCTCCACGGCCAACTTGCCGCAGCCAACTCGCCAAAGGTCAAGAGTTACACTAATATCAAAGAAAAGGTGGAATAGAATCATTAAGGAAAGGATGCAAAAGGAGGGACAAAATGAAATATGAATGACAAAAATTACAATATTGTTATTTATTTTAAATAATTAAATTGAATGGTTAAATTGTCCTGTAATGAATTGTTCTGTGGCGAAGTAGCCACAGCGAGTTGTCCCATTCTGCTTATGAACAGCCATCCAAAATCACCATCTTGCAGAAGGCAAGCTGGGAAAGTCCTCATCTTGCCCTCATCTCCTCTGGCCCATGAGTACGTTCTTGACCTCTGTAGTTTTCCCTGGGCACGTGGCCCTTTCCCAAGAAAACTCTGTGACCTCCCAATATTTTTGAAGGGTGTTTAGGAGGCTTTTCAGGGAAGGGGAAGGGGAAGGGGAGAGGGAGGGAGGGAGGGAGGAAGGGTAGAAGTTGATGCTTTACTTTGTAGAATGCTAGCTTCTCATATAAGGATTGGAAATAACCTTAGAGATCATCATCCAACCCCCTATCCAATAGAGGAACACAACAGTTCCAGCATCCCCATCAGATGGGCATCCAACCTCTGCTTCAATATCTTCAGTGCAGGAGAGAGCCTCCCTTCTTCTTCTCCAGACAAGAACATTCCCTTCTGAACCCCAAAGAGGAGTCCCTCCATCGAGCTGCTTTTTCCCAGGGAGTCACCACTGCTGTGGTCCTACAAATGCCTGGTCTTAAAAAGCCCCACCAACTGCCCAGCTGGACTTCACTGTGGGGCCCTCCCAACCTCTGCAGATCCTGAGGTCGGAACTACTTTTGCAGCTGCTCTTCCTTAGCCCCGTCCACCAGTTCCAGCTCCCTCCTGGAGTCCTGCTTTGTACTGGGCTTCTATGCCTTACTGTTGGACAAAAGAGCATGCAGTTTTGGACAGTCATGCAACATGTGTGTTTCATTAAGGTATCTGGCAGCCCCTGATGTACCAGAGAAGCATGCTGGGAGGAGACTGTCCAAACACACGACTAACCTTAGAGTTGTCTTAAAGAAGGAAGGTGGAGTTAGGATGGCTACTTCAATAACTTGCCATTTACTTATTTTGGCGCACATTTTTTTCAGATAAAAGTTTTGTAGACTGCTTTGCAAGAGCTCTTGTTCCACCCCACCTCACCAAACAAGTACATTACAAACGTAATAAACAGAAACCCTCCGATTAAATAACGGAAGCTCTGCACAAGGAGGTACCTCAATTCTTTGTGCATCCTGACCTGTTTGTTTTTACTCCAGCCAAGCCATTCTAAGGAAGAGAGATCCACCATAAAGACATGGGGTTTTGCTTTTTTTTAATGACAGATCCACCTTCCTGCTCCCCTCAACAAAACACTGACTCCAGGGACTGTGTGTATTCTTGAGGAGAGAACTTCTACGCAAATTATGTGTATCCTTAAAAAGTGAACTTCTTCTTCTGCCTGTGAGAAGAGAAATTGATGCCCAGAGGAGGACTTTGCTACACCTTACAGATTTGAGGTTCTGATCCGTGGTGGTCCAAAGAGGTTCTTTGCCTACAGAGCTATTCTTCCACAAGGCTCGGTACTTTCTGCACCAAAGTGAGCCCCCGAGGCATGGCCACAGCTGGAGGGCGCTGGGAACTGTATTTCAGAAACACTGGTGGGGAATTTTGATGTCTGGGTGGTTAAATAGAGACAAGACCAACCACATGGCACACCCTGTCATACATCCAAAACATTTCGGAAGCTGTAGAATGCAGTTTCCAAGATCTGCAAGTGGGCATCGCACACAGCACAGAGGCTACCATATGAGGACACATTATCCATTATAAAGATCGCGTGGAGCTGGGAGATACTTCCAATGTAATCTTCCAGATCCCCTGCAAGAATTGCCCCTATGACTATGTAGGACAGAAAGGGAGGAAGCTAACCAACAGATTGCAAGAACACAAATGAACACTCAGACAAGGAGACCATAAGACATTGGTAGCCTCACGCTGCAATGATCAAGGACATACATTCAATTTTGCAGCTACTAAGATTGTTGGAAGAGCAGGCACAAAAACAGGCAGGGAAATGATTGAAGCCTGGGAAACAGAACCCTCATCAATCAACAGGAGTGCTGATTTACCCCAACCCTCTCAAGTACTTAGGAGGCGAGGGCTGGGCAGCTCAAACAAACAACAGCCAACAACTTCAAAGCTAGCCATCAACACACCCCAGCCAACATCTGAAAAGCCACCTACAATAGGCACCATATAAATACCACAGACAGCACAGCAAACGCTCTGAGAGAGAAAAGTTTCCTGAAGATGGGCTCCATCATGAGTCCACTTAGAAGACAAACCCAGATTGGATCTTAAATAGAGATACTTCTGCATAATAGGTCCAACCACTGATCCTGCACTTTGCTCAAAAACAGGTTAAAGCTGCTTTTTAAAAGGGCAGATAATATCACGAGGACCCAGATGGTTGGGGACAAGAGGCTGACTCTGTAAACCACTTAGAGAGGGCTGTAAAGTCTAAGTGCTATTGCTATTAGTATCTGATCACTATCTTTTTAGCTTTTTAAAAAATTTCCATTCAGTTGTGTCTGATCATTAAAAACTGCCTGGACATGTGCCTGCAGTTTCTTTGGCAAGGTTTTTCAGAAATGGTTTACCATTGTCTCCTTCCTCAGGCTGAGGGTGAGTGACTGGCCCAAGGTCACCCACTCACAGTCTAGTTCCTAATTTGATGTCTTAACCACTACATTGTTCTGATCAAGGCTTCCTGAGACCGTAATTAAGCACACGCTCTTTCTTTTTATTTCAACGCTGGGAATTATGTTCATTCCCAGCCCCTAATGAGTCCCAAGCAGTCCTTCGAGATAAGCACCCACCTTTTTCTCCTTTGAATGGCTGTCAGTAACTGAAGTGCTGAATGAACTTTAAAAAACCAACCAAAGTACAAAGTCCACACAGAGCTTCAAGGTTTAATCCGAACAGAGCAAACGACTTTGCTTCCTGCAAAGTTTTCTCTTCCTCTGCATTTCCTTTATACCTTATGGGAGGGGAAATCACCTCCAAGCCTTACTCCCGAGTCGCCCCTTTTGTCTCAGCTGCTCTTGCCTTCTGGCAGCTCTGTGTACACGCACACTGAGAACAGGCTCCCTCTGTTCCTCTGCCTCGCTGCTGTCTGATTCTGGAGGCTCCAGAGGCAGCACCCCAGATGGTCCTGGCCCCACCTCTGTATCGGATGCAGAACCCTTGTCCGAGTCCTCCCTAAACTCCCAGACCGGCCCATGTTCCTCCCCACTGTCCAACTCTGCTACCATCTCTGGAGGCTACCGGCAGATCACAACACACACCAGATTTAGCTTTTATCCCATTAAAAAGCTTATTACTAACCATAACAGGATGTGAATTATGTCCCCTACTGTAGGTTCTTCCTTGTGATTCCCACCCTCACCATCCCTCTACCCCTGGCAGATGCCAATGTCCATCACCTACAGATTTACAAAAAAACAACAACAACCCAGCATCCTTTTCAACATGGATTGTTTGAAAAGATGCTTTCATTTCTGTAGATGTACCAGAGTAACGTCTGCTGCAAATCTTTTCCATTTTTAGCCTTGTACAGCTCAGCCAAATTCCAACAACATCTCCAGATTGGGAAGGGAGAATGGGGAACTGCCTCTTTCTGGCATTAATCATCTGCTTGGCTTGACGGCTTATTTTGAACAATAGAATGTCCTGGACAGGCAGTCAGAACATCCCAGTTTCAAGCAGAAGAGAAGCGGCAGAGGGGCTCCCACTCCAGATCTTTGGGGCAGAGGAAAGCACAGGCTGCGGCCCCCGTGTCTTCCATCAGGGCTTCAAGCCACAGGACCAAAGAAAAGATCCATCTTGGGCTATTCCACATAAAGTGAATAAGACAATCCACGTGTCATGCCCCTGTGAGAGTCTGAATCCGAAGAAGAAGACAAACAGCTGACAGGGAATAGGAGAGTGACTCTGTTGGCTGTTGAGGAAACTGGAGAAGGGCAAAGTCTGGCTGGGCAGAGCAGGGGAGAGGTAGAACAAGGGAGAGGGAGTTCAGAGGAAGACCCAGGCCCACCCCGTCTTCATCCTAGGGTACACAGGGAGGAATGGAGAAGAGAGCAATGTGGGTTGCAGGCCTTATGGGGGAGGAAAGGGCCCTGATTGCCTTCATTAGGTGCACCTGGGAATGAGAGTTTAAAAGAGATGCAAGCTGAGTGTGGCATCTTCTGGGAACAAACATGAGTTTATCTTGTGTTAACTTTGGTTATCTGTGTTCTTGGAATCTTCCCAACCATGTTGAGTTATTGCCGTGCCTTCATGTCTGGAATTCTTGCTCCTGCCCTGCCAGATTAATTACTTCATTTTGCCTTGTTTGGACTTATATAGTTTTTATTGACCATGCTTTGGACTTGATTTTCTGCAGTCAAAGGCTGTTCCTGGGAGAGGTTCTCTCCAGCCAGAAGGTAACCAGGACATTAAGGGCAAAGTTGGAGCTAATAAAAGGACTTCTACTGATTATCTGACTGTGTTGTCTTTATGCCATGCCCAGGGTCATGATACCACGGTAGAAATCCTGTTCCTTGATGCGTAGAGCCCCATACAATCATCCAGCCAAAATCTGTGCTTTTCATTCCAACCAAGAGAGACACAGGAAGACTCCATGTTTTGGAGACCTGCTCCTTGCCCTGATCTTGGGGACAGAGGCCACTGGAAGCGGCTGTGGGGACAGCTGGCTTGGTGTTCTGCTGGCTAACAGATGAAACACTTTTGTTTTAACAAAGCCCTGGAGAAGAGCCCTGGCAGCAAAGAGATACAGAAAACTCTCTATTCTGCAATTCAATGGTTGTCTGGATTTTTGGCAGCTCCAATCCCCCCACTGCGCTAATAATCCAAAAGAAACGTGGGCCATAATATGCTGCTGATGTTTTTGAAAAATTAAAAATTGAAAAGAAAATAAAAAAGAAACTGGAATGAAGTGGAACAAGCACTACTGCATGGTTTCTTACTCCCAGCAACTTTAAGATATATGGATGTCAACATCCCCAGAATTCATGGATGGCTGGGGAATTCTGGGAGCTGAAGTCCATACATCCAAACCTTGCTGAGACTGAGAACCGTTGGAGACCTGTGGCTGGTACATTGCCTGGCTATCTGGCCTCAAGGCAGTGAGGTTGTTGATTTTGCTAATTTGGCAGCTAGTTAGCCACCACTGACCGATGCAAAGTAATTAATGTATTAATTAATGGAAAAAAATTAATGCAGAGTTTTACAATGACCTTGAAAACCAATTTATGAATGTATTGTACAACTTAATGAAGAGCATCATATGCTGAAAGTACAGTAAATAGAATAAATTGAACTGAACTGTGAATGGGTCACATCTTTAGTATATCACACAGTCAGGTGGCAAAGATGACTTTTCTTAACACAGGTCATCCTCCCATGCAAATCACACATGTCTTTGGGGACCTTAATTCAGTATGGCTTTTGAAGAAAAGGAGATATTCTTACAGGCAACATTAAGAAAGAAAGAGAAAGAGAGAGGGAGAGAGAGAGGGAGAGGGATTCTTAAAGGCAATATTAAGAAAGAAAGAGAGAGAAAAAAAGAGATATATATTCTTACAGGCAACATTAATGTACATGTATGTATGTTTTCTTAAGTTTTCGCGGCTACTTACATGTATGGTATTCAGCTTGGTTTGGGTATTTTCCCACGTCATCATAGTTGTGCTTTTAAAATTGTAGCAACATTTCAGCAGAATATCATCTGCCATCATCAGGCTTCTATAATACAATACAGAAGCCTGATGGTGGAAGATGAGATTCTGCCGAAACGTTGCTACAACTTTAAAAGCACAACTACAATGACGTAGGAAAATATCTGAACAAAGCTGAATACCATACATGTAAGTACCCGCGAAAACTTAAGAAAATACATTTTATATATATATATATATATATATATATATATATGTATGTATGTATGTATGTATGTATGTATGTATGTATGTAAGTATGTATGTATGTATGTATTCTTACAGGCAACATTAAGAAAGAGAGAGAGAGAAAAAAGAAAGAAAGAAAGAAAGAAAGAAAGAAAGAAAGAAAGAAAGAAAGAAAGAAAGAAAGAAAGAATAAATGAAAAACTACATCATGGAGATAACCACACCCTGAAAATGGTGAAGATTTGTATAAAACAGCAGCCCCATTTTTTAAAATGTACTTAAATCTTTCCTTCTGCTTGGCTACAAAGCCTCCTAGCACAACTCCCAGGCCCAGGCCATGGTCCATGCCTGCTAGTTTAGTTATAGCATAAATCAAAGTATAGGTTAAGAGATAGAATGAGCGAAAGTAAGCATTAACTTTCTTTTGTAAAGTTTTAACAGATTTTGATGGTCCATAAAAAGTAAGGCAAACTCATGTTTGGCTCTAAACTCTGCACAGGAACTTAGCACCACAATGTGTGCTATCCACAAAGTTTCGGGCCCCTCAAAGGTTTCGTTGGCTTTCAGTGCCTGCACAAAGTGGCCCCTTTATGTGTGTGGGGCACAGTATGCCGAGGGTGGTCCCTTTTCACCTGCTTCTAGCTCCCAATCCAACATACGGTTTAGTTGGGGACCCTAGAGAACATCTACACAAACTTTTGTTCAATTTGGAGGAGGACTAGCATGAATCCCCTTGATAAGGAATGACAAAGTAAGGATGCAAAGTAAGGATGGCTCCAAGTGAGCTCACCTTCCTGCCAGAAAAGATGAGTGGAAGGACGGGGCATCCTGGGGTTACACAGGTATTTTATGATGATGATTCTGCAAGTGGGAAAACTTCTTCTTGGATGCCATTTCTCAGAGCAATGAAATTCCAAATACAGCAGTTCTGCCAAAGTCCTGGAACTTTGCAAGAAAAACTGCACTGTACAGAATCCACTGCGTGGCTGAGAAACCAAACAGAGACAACTCTGAGCTTAATCCAATAAGAATGATCAGGAAAAAAACATCCCAAAACAAATAATTTGATAAAAGACGAGGAAATGAGCTTCAGTAAGGCTTATGCTATTGATCTGGAGAAGAATGGAAAGCAGGAGAAATTGAGGGGGTTTGTTTTCTACCACGTCTTGCTTAATCGGAAAGGATCTTTTCAATATGCCCCGAATAAGCACGGCGGGAAGACAGCAAGCACCTGGCATCAGCAGGAAAATAAAACCAGGTGCCTGCACACACTGGCAGACCCAGCACACACATTCGCGTGTAGCGAGGGTGATGCTATCCAGATGTGCTCCAGAAGCAAGTTGGGGCCCAGAGAGTCCTAACTTCCCCTTTCTCAGCCTCCTTCTTCATATTGCTGTGAAAATCTCCACAAATCCAGGCCATGAAAGAGCCAAGATGTTTAACCTGATCTGCCTGGGAAGATTTTCTGGCTGATCACTCTGATGACCGAGGAGCACATGGTTGACTCTTCATAGAACTGCTCAGGAACAGGGTGGATCAAGACATCCAATGCTGCTGAAACTTTTGATATGAGCTGTAAAGTGGCCTCTAACAGCCAGTCCAAATGGGGAATCTCCTCCCCTCTTGTCTATCTTCAGAAAACCTTCATCCTCCATCTCTTCCCCTTGGCTCAGACGAAGTCCTCTCCTGACCACACATAAGAATCCTGCATCCAGTTTTGGTCACCACACTATAAAAAAGATGTTGAGGCTCGAGAAAGAGTGCAGAGAAGAGCAACCAGGATGATGAGGGGACTGGAGGCTCAAACATATGATGAACGGTTGCAGGAACTGCGCCTGGCTAGTCTAGTGAAGAGAAGGACCAGGGGAGACAGGAGAGCATCTTCCAATATTTGAGGGGCTGCCCCAGAGAGGAGGAAGGGGTCAAGCTATTTTCCAAGGCACCTGAAGACCAGAGAAGGAATAATGGATGGAAACTGATCAAGGAGAGATTCAACCTGGAAATGAGAAATTTTCCAACAGTGAGATCAACCGATGGAACAGAAGTTGCCTTCGGAAGTTGTGGGAGCTTCATCACTGGAGGCTTTCAAGAAGAGACTGGGCTGCCATTTATTGGAAATGGTGTCGGGTCTCCTGCTTGGACAGGAGGTGGACTAGATGACCTTCCAAGGTCCCTTCCAACTCTGTTAATCTGATTACATGAGGTAGCTTCCTGGCCACAGCTTGACTGCTGTGCTGCTTTCCTGGGAACTTGTAAGGGATCCTTGAGTGCTGAAGAAAATGGCTTCACCCAAGACCCCAGAGAGAGAGAGAGAGAATTGGGCCAAAACAGCAACATGAGAAGGGAGCAGTCAAGGCAGAGCCATGAATGAGTTCTTCTCTTTTCTTCCTGGGGTCTCCTCCTATGAAGGATAGAGGATATGGGCCCACGCGGCTTCCTTTTGGAAGAGAAACGTTTGGGTGGGCCCCAGATGTTATCCATCTGTGGGACAGCGAAGTACAGAACTGACCATCGTACAAGACTTCCATTGCTAGGATGGCCAAAATATCTCACTCCCCTCCTTCAAATGAGAGGAAAGGTGTTCACTGATATCTCCTTGCTGAAAAATCCCTCAAGTTCTGGAAATAAGAGGAGTACTTGAACTAAATTCTGGCTCTTTTCTATGAAACCAGCCTCTTCCCTCCACATACAGCTCAAGGCACTTGCATCCTCTCCATGTAAAAAAGACTTTAAAGCTAGAAAGGATATTCATGGAGATATCCCGTCTTGAGATTCCTCATTTTATGTAGCCCCCAGATCAGAGGTGGTATTCAGCTGGTTCTGACAGGTTATAGAGAACTGGTAGCAGAAAGTTTGAGTAGTTCGGAGAATGAGCAAATACCACCCCTGACTGGCCCTGCCAACCCCATCTATTCTCCACCTCCCAAGTCCCAGCTGATTGTCTGGGTCTTCTTTTTGTTGCCCTGCAAAGGAGAACAGAGCTGGAAAGCAGGTTAGTGGGATGGGGAGGGAATGGGGATTTTGTGGTACATCTGTCATGCCCTTGTTGGAGTCTGATTCTGAGAGGAAGATGGAGGAGCTGACCGGGAATGGGAGTGCGGCTCTGGTGGCTGTGGAAGAAATGGGGGAAGAGAACAATCCAGCTGGGCATTCAGAGGAAGACCCAGGGCCATCCCCTCCTTATCCTAGGGCACGCAGGGAGGAAGGGAGAAGGGAGCAACAAGGCTTACGGGAGAGGAAAGGGCCCTGATCCATTTCATTAGTTGCAGCTGGAAGAACAGGATATAAGTGGGGCATTTTAAATAGCTCTTTTCTGGAAGCAAAGCATGCTTTATCTTGGTCGAGGCTTATCTGGGTTTTGGCATCTTCCCAACTATGGTTGCTGCATCATCTTGTGAAAGTCTACAATTTATCATCCTGGCCTGACCGTGTTAATGACTCCAGTGTGATTTGTGTTGGGTTTTTTTTTAATTTCTAATTATTTTTACTTTTGGTTCAGACTGCATTTACTTTCTTTGTAGACTGTTTTTTTGGAAGAGTTTGATATCAAGTCAAGGATAATTGGACGCCCAAGTTAGAGGCATTAAAGGGAATTTATTCTACTTTTGTGACTATTATTTTTGTGTCACGCTCTGGGTCATCACAATATCCTTCCCCCGCCTTGCCCACAAAACCATGCCCACAAAGCTACACCCACAAAGCCACGTCCACAGAACTGGTAGTAAAAAATTTTGAATCCCACCACTGCCCCAGATCCTGTCTAACTCTTGGCACTTCTAGCTCTCCCGAGGAAAACGTGGGGCTGGAGCTAAGCCATTGCTAGGCCTCTCTCCCCATTAGGGATGGGCTCAAGCACTGAGGAGCAGTAGAAGACTTGGGGAGATTATCCAGTCCTCTCAAACATCTCTAGTAGCTGAGAAGACCCACTTGGCACGGATGGAGTCTCCTCCTTGCTCCCAGTCAAGAATCTCCTGGATCAGACATGGCTCCAAGGGCACCCACATTTCCCCTCCATCCACCCAGCCCGCTTCACTGATGAAAAGGTCTTCAGGATGGGAAAGCAGCAACTCTTTTGCAATGAAGCAGACAAGAGCCATTCCCTAATGCAGGGAATGACGTGGAGGGTTGTTTTCAGCTTAGCAGGACTGATGCAAAACCAGCCAAGGCAGGACGGCTCAATGCACCTTTCCCAACCTGCCAGCTTGCAGAAGAGGAGCTGCCAGCTCCCAGCACATCTCTGGCTGAGAATCTGGGGATCTGAACCCCCACACATCCAGCCTTAGAAGATTTGGGATTAAATTTCTCTATCACTTGTTACCAGCTTCTGATAGGCAGGTAATCCTTGACTTACAACCACAATTAACCCCATAATTTCTATTGCTAAGCGAGACATTTGTTAGGTGAATTTTGCCCCTTTTTACAACCTTTCTTGCCACAGTTGTTAAGTGAATCACTGCAGTTGTTCAATTAGTAGTACAGTTGTTAAGTGAATCTGGCTTCCCCATTGACCTTGCTTGTCAGAAGGTTGCAAAAGGTGATCACATGACCCCAGGACACAGCAATGGTCATAAATAGGAGGTTTGATAGGAGGAGCAAGGGTTTGAATTTCGATCACATGATCATGGGGTGTTACAAAGGTCGTAACTGTGAAAAAGGGTTGTGTCACTTTTTTCAATGCTGTTGTAACTTTGAACAGTCACTAAATGAATAAAGGAGAGGAGAGGAGAGTGGAACGGAACGGAATGGAACAGAAAATAGAATGGAATGGAATTAAGAATAGAATGGACTGGACTGGACTAGACTGGTCTGGAATGGACTGGACTGGAATGGAAAGAAATGGAATGGAATGGAATGGAATGGAATGGAATAGAATAGAATAGAATAGAACAGAAAGTAGAATAGAATAGAAAATAGAATAGAATAGAATAGAACAGAAAATAGAATAGAATAGAATAGAATAGAATAGAATAGAATAGAATAGAATAGAACAGAACAGAAGAGAATAGAACAGAACAGAACAGAATTCTTTATTGGCCGTGATTATAAGGAATTTGTTTCTGGTGCATAAGCTCTTGATGCACATACAACAATATTGATAGACCATTAATATAGTCATTGTAAAATACATCCATCATAAAACACTAGATACAACACTTGGATACTAAATAAGCAATCAACATAAAGTCATACTAGGATATTAAGTAAACAATACAAATCGTAAGATACAAGCAACAAAGTTATAGTCATAAGAAGATAAGGGTATAGGGAATAGGGGCAATGAGAATAATGATGGTAATACTGCCTTTTTAGATAGTTTGGCAGAGTTGTGGGAATTAGTTGTTCGTCAGAGTGATTGCATTTGGGGGAAAACTGTCCTTGTATCTAGTTGCTCTGGCATGCAGTGCCTTAACTGTCATAAGTCACCTGCATTGTTGCTCCTTTCTAGAAAGCACATCCATTTATTCCTGTATGAACTTTTGCCTTATTCACACAATTTGACACAGAGAAGCCTGGAACTCATTATTTTCTTTTAATGTTTTGATGACAGAAAAGTCTTATGAATCTTCTTTTTCAGTTCTTTATTATGTTGCATAAAATAACCTCTTAAAAGTTTGATTTCCATCCCTAAATCAGTGCCTTTCATTACTTTACTTTACATTCAATAAAGCTTTTAATTCCCTTTTACAGTCTTCCACTACTGTTTCTTTCTGTGGAGACATTTTATTCAGCCTCCATCTAAAATAATTAGACTTTCTTTGATAAACCAAACGTACAGGATTATGATTCAGAAAAGTCATTGGCAATATCTCTGCTTTAGAAAACTTAGTCGCCAAGTTTTTTTTTGAAAATTGAAATATTTCTCTTCTTGAAAAGAAAATACGTATTTCAGAGAAGTCAGCCCTTTCTTCAATTGCCATTTTCTGCTTCCATATATCAACTAGCCCTAAGTTGTCTATCCAATAAAAAACACTTTTGGGAATTTATTTTGAGTGACTTTAATGCTTTTCTCAGAAGTTCTGTCCAGTTGTGGGGAGGCCACTCAATTCCAGCTCCCCATCAAATGCCAATTCTCACAGGAGAAACTTACTAGTCTCTCCATAAGTCCTTTATAGAACAGACATTTATCCTCACTTGGGGCATAAATTCTCCATTAACAGTCCCTTGAAAATGAATTTCACCTCAACAAATCTACCATGCTCATAAATTGATACAATTTCTGGTATTACAAAAAACTTCATTTTCCCCCTTTTTTGTTCCTTCTGAAATAAATTCTTCACCAAATTTTATAGATCAAATTTTATATCCTTTCCCCCCAGTATACTATAAGTCTCTTGTAGGCAGATTATTTCATCTTTAGAGCCTCGGTGGCACAGTGGTTAGAGCGCAGTTCTACAGGCTACTTGTGCTAACTGCCGGCTGCCAGCAGTTTGGCAGTTCAAATCCCACCAGGCTCCAGGTTGACTCAGCCTTCCATCCTTCCGAGGTGGGTAAAATGAGGACCCAGATTGTTTACCACTGTAAAGCAGTACATAAGTCTAAGTGCTATTGCTATTTTTCAAATATTTTTCTCTTCTGAGGAGCATTTGCTCCATTTATCTTCCACATTAAACTTTTGTCACCCATCATAATAGAACAATGATACCATTAACACCTAGTTCAGTTTCGTTTTCCTGTTGTGCTATTGAGTTTTTGTGTGGTCTCTTCTGACACCTCCATTTGAATTTTCTGCATTTCTGCTTTGAATTTTTCTAGAAATTCCCACACATTCTGGACAGAATGCAATCCAGACTTCTGCTGTTGAAAAGTAAAAATCACAACTCACAATCTGTCTCATCAAAATGTCAGGTGGACAGAAGCTGGGGTGAATGATGAGAGCTCACCCCATACACAATGCTAGGACTCAAATTGGAACAGAAACCATCTCCAGTATCATTAAGCCACTGACCACTATGCCTCTATAGAGATTAGTTTGAGTACAATTATATCTACATTATCAAACTTCAGTCTTCTATTAAATTGCTGCTGCAAAATTTGATCTCTTGTTTTCTTTCTGACAAAGTGCACCAAGGCATTCCTTGGAATATTTCTTGTTCTCACAAGTCTTTAATTTATTCTATATACTTTATCTATTTCTGACTCAGTGTTCTCCTCTTCTCATTCCCCCAAAAATTGCCAAAAGTTTAATAATGTTTTCTCTAATATCTTTACCAGAAACCTCTGGGATTGCATCGAGTCTCAAATAAAATTTATTTTCTCTCAATTCCAGTAAAGCCAGATTATCTTTCTTTCCAACTCTCTGTCTATGACTTCTCTTACTAAAATTTCCACTTTGCCAGTAACTTGTTTTACCTCTCCAGACAATTTTTTTTACAGAGCTTCTCATCTTGTTAACTTTTTTATCTCCTCTTCCATCTTTACAAGTCTTTCATCCATTCTTTTTTCAGAAGCTGTCAATTTGTGCTTCTAACACATTGCCCATTTGCTCAAATTTGCTCAAAATGAGCGTGGTAGCTCAGTGGCTTCAAGACACTGGATTTGCTGATGGGAAACGGTCAGTTGTCTATATTCCAGCAATTTGAACCCAAGCACTGCATGACGGAGTGAGCTCCCATCACTTGACTCAACTTCTGCCAACCAGCAGTTCAAAAGCATGCAAATGCAAGTAAATAAATCGATACCACTCTGGTGGGAAGCTAATGGCGCTTTGTGTGGTAGCCAGAAACCAACTGATGCTGGATCTGCCCAAATGCAAGGCAAAATCAGTGGAGAACGCAGACACTCGCACAGATCACAGATCACACACATACTCTGTGTGTGGAGCTATTTTGCCCCCTGTGGTGCACTCTGGATAACATGTGAGCGTGAACTAAACGAAATAGCAATCTTAAGCAGCCAAACTGCTCTGTAATAACATTAGATTCCCTGGCTCTCAATGTACAAATGCCATATGCGAAATAAATAATGTGCCAATGTAGTATAATTCATCTTTCTGTGAGTTGCTCTAGTGACCCTCCCCTCCCCTCCATTTTTGATGCTTTTCTGGTAGTTGTCACTATATTACAAAGTATTATAATTAAAAAATGAATGTGTCTCAAGGAAAAGCTTTTCTGTTTTCCTTGAGACACATTCACTTTTTCTTTTTTATTTATTTTTCTGTGCCTTCAATATTTTCATCTCTAATGACACGTCGTAACATAGTATCACAATCAACATTTCTATAATTACAATCCACATTACAGTCTACTTATATGATCTTTATCTTTTGTTTTGTAAAACCCACCATTTTATTTGTTTGTTTGTTTGTATCCCAAGTTTATTATTTTTACAAATAATTCAAGGCAGCGAACATATCCAATACACCGTCTTCCTCCTATTTTCTCCACAATAACAACCCTGCAAAGTGAGCTGGGCTTAGACAGGGTTCTGCTTCAGCCCAGCCAGTCACCCAATTGGCTTCCATGCTGAAGCATGACTAGAATTCATGGTCTCCTCCTTTCTAGCCTGGTGCCTCTAATTTTGAATATACATACACACACACACATATAAAGGAATTAAAGAAATTTCCAGAGAAGATAAATATCTCAACAAATTAAGCTTTTACAAAGACAATTATCTATGTCAACACCATGCAATTGGCTACACGTGGAGTCAATCTTCAAATTCACCAAAGCTCTTTGCAGTATGAGCACCTCTCGCATGTGTCTCCTTTGCTCAAAGGCTGAGTCAAAACATGCTCAGGAGGACGAGGAGGAGGCGTGACCAGGAATCAGATTGACTCAGCCTCCAAGCGGAGTCTGGCACACTGGAGAAAGAATCCTGAATTTGCACATAAACCATGGAAATGTCTAGCATATAAAATATAAAAAGAAAAAGGGGAAATTGGAAGTACCAGAGGGAGATACTCTATTAATAGACAATGTGGCCATTCAAAAATTATTCCATCAATATTATTCCAATTTATGTAAAGGGAGTGACATCTCACAAGAAAAAAATAGATGAATATTTAAAGAAACAAGATTTACTGAGGATTATAGAAGAACAGAGACAGTGAATGGACCTACAACAAAAGGTGAAGTTTCTGAAGCTATAAAAATATTAAATTAGGACGGGTCCCTGAACAAGATGGATTATCAGGTTCTTATTATAATGTTTTATGGATTAACTTTTACAACCTTTACAAAATATGATGAATTCTATCCTACAGGGAGAGAGAAAAATGTCAGAGAATTGGAAAGAGGCCAAGACATCACTAATACCTAAAGAGGGACAAGATGTAATTTTTAACAAAACAAAATAAAATAAAATAAAGGCCAATAACATTATTGAAAAATAACCACAAGTTTGTTCACAACCATTTCACCTGACACTGAAGTTAATTGTGCAAAAATGTATGAATGAGAATCAATGTGGATTTCCACCTTTAAAAAATCCACTTTTTTAGAATTAATTGACAACGTCAAAAACGTGTTGGACATTTTAGAATATTTGGAGCAACATAATGAAAATCAAGCCACACTAGTTTTCTTAGCAGTGGGAAAGGTGTTTTGGAAAATATGAACTTTGGAGTTGATTTTATAATAATGGGTAAGATCACAAAAAGCACATATAATTGTCAATGGAGATCTAACAAAACCATATGGTATAAAAAAAGGAACAACACATGGATGCCCACTGTCTCCTCCCTTATTTACTTTTGTTCCTGAAATTACTGAACAGAGATGTAAGACAAGATGAAAGGATTATGAGAATAAAGATTAAGAAAGAGATTTATAAGCTAAGGGCTTTTGCAGATGACTTGGTGTTGATTCTGGAAGATCCTTGAAAGGATCTCTCAACTTACAACAATTGATTTAGTAACCAAAGTTACAAAAACACTTGAAAGAATTGACTTACGACTATTTTTTATAGAATAGAATAGAATTCTTTATTGGCCAAGTGTGATTGGACAACCACTGGTGTAAATGTTCTCAGTATACATAAAAGAAAATATACATTCATCAAGAGTCAAGAATCATCAGATACAACACTTAATGATAGTCGTAGGGTACAATAAGCAATCAAATCATATCAGGAAACAGTCACTTAAAATGTGTGGATTTTTTGCTCTTTTATCCACTTCTTTTTTTACACTAGAAAAATATATGATAGAGCACATCAACTCTTCCCAATCATCTATTAGCTATAACTGCTGTTGTTTACTTGTAATTGACTTTTTTTATTTTTACAGCGAGGGTTGCTGCACACAAGGACATTTGACATTGGGCAGTCAAATAAACTCCATTCATAAGCAAACAAATCAGTGCAGGAACTGGCAGCATTTCTGCTCCTGGCCTCCCAGCTTGGATGTCTCTCTTGTCACGCTCTCGTTTTTCCGCCAAAGTGATTTCTTTTTTGGATTGAAGCTTCCTTATTGTTATGGGTAATCTGTTTTTTTCTGGTTTTGGGAGTTGTTCTTGGTACATATAGTTTGATGGCTCTTTTGATTTCTAGTAAGAATAGGTTGTAATGGTCTTCTACAGTATTGCATCCAGTGAAGAGAGACAGCAGGGGTGGGGGATCCCACCGGTTCTGTCCAGGTCTGTAGAACCGGTAGCTCTGAAGAGTAGCAGACACAGAACCGGTTCTATCTGTGCTGATGTTTTGGCTCACCCACCCGCCCAAGTTCTTACGTGACCTTTATTTCCTGCTTTTTCAACCTCAGCTGCTGTGCCTCATAAATCACTGAACCGGTAGTTAACCCTGACAGATTCCATCCCTGGTTGACGGGAAGTGGGAGTGTGGCTCCAGTGGCTATGGAGGAAATGGGGGAGGGACGCAGAGGACGGCATTCAGAAGAGGACCCAGGGCCACCCCCTCTTCATCCTAGGGCATGCAGGGAGGAGTGGAGAAGGGAGCAACATGACTTGCAAGAGAAAAGAAGGCCCTGATCCCTTTCATTGGTTGCAGCTCGGAGAACAGGATATAAGTGGGGCGTTTGCACACAGCTCCTTGTTGGAAGCAAAGCGTGCACTATCTTGGTTGAGGCTTATCTGGGTTTTGGTGTCCTCCCAACTATGGGTGCTGCATTATCCTTTGAAAGTCTGCAATTTATTATCCTGGCCTGTCATGTTAATAATTACTTCAGTGTGGTTTGTGTTGGTTTTTTTTTTATTTCTAATTATCTTTACTTTGGGTTCGGACTGCATTTCTGTCCGTAGATAGTTTTTTGGAAGAGTTTTATATCAAGTCAAGGATAATTGGACACTGGGGCCAAGTTGGAGGCATTAAAGGGAATTTATTCTACTTTTGTGACTGTGTTATTTTTGTGTCATGCTCTGGGTCATCACACCCATTTTTTTAGAAAAAGAAAAGAATTTTTTTTTTCAGGATCCCACTGAGAAGTTCCGTTCTGCAATCGCACAGGGATGGGGCTACGGTGATGGTTATCCACAAAGATATTACAGGTAGCCCTTGACTTATGACCACAATTGAGCCCAACATTTCTGTTGTTAAGTGAGACATTTGTTAAGTGAGTTTTGCCGCATTTTACAACCTTTCTCACCACAGCTGTTAAGTGAATGTAGCTTCACCAATGACTTTGTCAGAAGGTCACAAAAGTTGTCACACGACCCACAATGGTCATAAATATAAACACACAAATATAAATATATAAAAATATTCATGTTGCCAAGCATATGGATTTTGATCCCATGATCATGGGGATGCTGCAAATGTTGTAACTCTGAAAAATGGTCATGTCAGTTTTTTCAGTGATGCTGCAACTTTGAACAGTCACAAATTGAACTGTTATAAGTCGAGGATTGCCTTTATTTAGCCACTGATAATATGCACGAGACAGAACAGGAGATGTGGTCTACCACATGTAGAAGGAATCCTAGGCCAGGAGACAGATGTTCCACTGAGCTACAAAGCTGAGCCAAGAACCTATACAACATGTTTACTAACCCTGCACCTCCAAAATCTCCTCAAACTTCATTCCTTTATTTTCATTTCTCTTTAACTGGGACTCCTTTTCAAGGATTGTCCAGGTAAACATGTTTCAACCAGGATGGAGGTGGAGTGTTTGCCATGGAAAGCAAGGCTCACCCAGACAGAACAGATGTGGCCAGCCTACTGGCATCCCAAAGCGACTCTCTCTTCAAATCCAGCTAGTCTAGACAAAAGTGCCTCTGCTCATAAATTGTGTGATTTGATTATAAAGAGCAGCTAGAATTGTATTTGATAAAAATTGGAAAAGTGAAAAAAATCCGATAGAAGAAGTGATTAAGAAAATAATAGAATGTGCAGAAATGAGTAAACTGACATTAGAAATTAGAGAGCAAGAAGATAAACAATATTATGAAATATGGGATTTATTTTATTAATGGCTAGATAAGAAAATGGGGAAATAAAATACATTGCAATATATAAAATAACAGTAAAGATAATGTAATGATATATCATTATTGAATATAATGATCATCATGGAATATATGATAATATAAATTAGATTTTGTAAAACTTAAGTTTTTGCTCTAAAAGGATGACGTGAATTTATAACTATAGTCTAATAAGGAAATAATAATAATAATAATAATAAGATTGATTTACATAATATGAAGCTTAATTTAAACCAGAAGTTCCTATCGTGCACAAAAGATATGTACCAACCAACACACTGTATGTAATGGAAAAACGGTTGTAATGTAATGGAAAGATGGTTATTTGTTGTTTTATGTTTGTATTTGTGAATGTTTGTTGCCAAAATAAACAAAAAAAATGTTTTTTAAAAAAGAGTGCCTCTGCTCATACATGGTGGCTGCTATGACCATGACTTTTTCCACTGGCAAACAGAACAACAAACTTTGCAGGTCTCTTCCACTTTGAAAAAGTAAGGGCCCAGCAATTAGGATTAGGACCAAAGCATGGATCCCAAACAATAAACCATGTTCCTGATCTTCCTTTGTCCTATTAAAAAAAATTGTTGCTAAGCCTACTTTATCAAGCGAGCTTTAAAAGTAACTTGAGATCAAAGTTGCTGTCCCTTCCCAGTTTGGAGAGTGGGAAGAATAAGTCCTTTCTGGTCCCCTATTCACACAACCTGCTGGGTTCGGAAGAAATCCAGGGTGCCTGCTGGTTTAGCATGTTTTGGGAATCTTGGTAGGTGATGCGACCCAACCAATCCACCTGTCCTCAAATGGATCAAAAGTATAATGGAACAGGTTATCACATGAAATGTAGAGTTTTCCTTCACTAGAGTGCATTGAGTAAGGGGGTTGGTCTAAATGACCTCTGAGGTCCCTTCCAATGCTAGGATTTTATTTAATGAAAGCAACACATAATGCCAACATAGTTTTTATTATTATTTGTTGGTAGCTGGGAAAAGCAGGTTTCTCTGCCTCTCCTCTTATTTCATTGTACTGTATTTATGCTGTTTTCCTGATATGATGCAACAGCAGCCCACAAAATCCTCTCTGGGCTCTGTTGGGATTAACCTAATCCATATTACTTTGAGGCTTCATACTCTGTTTTAACTTTTTTTTTGCAAAGTGCTGAGAAGCCTGCATTTTATAAACAGCTGTGATATATGATCTTTTGTATGCAGCTTCCTATAAAATTCATTTTTTCAGCCCAATTTTCCTCATGCAATTTTTTTTTTATCTGTGCCTTTCTCAAACATGCATTCAATTCTCCTCATGGCCTTCCTAAATCAATACTATTTTAAAAAGAAATTGGTTTCTGAGTAAATCTGGAATTTGGAGGGATGGCACAATAGCAGTGTTCCAATATTTGAGGGGCTGCCACAAAGAGCAGGAAGTCAACCTATTTTCCAAAGCACCTGAAGGTCAGACAAGAAACAATGGATGGAAACTAATCACGGAGAGAAGCAACCCAGAACTAAGGAGAAACTTCCTCACAGTGAGGACAATTAACCAGTGGAACAACTTGCCTTCAAGAAGTTGTGGGTACATCATCACTGGAGGCTTTTAAGAAGAGACTGGACATCCACTATACAGAAATGGTATAGAATTTCCTGGTTGAGCAGGAGGTTGGACTAGAAGACCTTCCAACTCTGTTATTCTGTTACCATTTCCTTTCATAGAAATCCATGACAAATTTATTATTTATGTATTAAACTTGTACACCACCCAGCTCACCTAGGATTCTAATGTTCTACGTAATATAAAAGAGCAACTGGGTTAAATCTCAGTTTATTTAACAGTGATTAAATGGACATGCTAAACTGGGCAGGCTTACACCCTGAGCTCAGCCAATATCTAATAAATAATTTCAGGCAGGGTGGGAATCCAAATAGCCTCCCAACTCATCAGTAATCCAGGGGCCAAATTTCCCAAGGCTTGGTTTCCACTAAAAACTTGCCATCCAGCCTCAAGGATGATGCAATTTTCCTATTCAAATTTGTCCTGAAAAAAAAGATCTGATGCAAGCAGAAATTACGCTGTGCAAATTGCACTTATCAAATTAGCCGCTTCAAAAACATGGGAACCCACATCCCTGCCTGATGCTGCCCTTGGAAACCCGTGCCAGGAAGGGTGGTAGGGTTGCCCAGGAAACTGCTGGCAACACATGCCTCTTTACACCCAACTTCATGGAGCCCAACCTTGTTTGGATTCTGTCGCTATGGAGCTTCACAAATGGCAAGACTTACTTATGTATTAACCACTGCCCTTCACACACACACACACACACACACACACACTGCCAGCNTATGTATTAACCACTGCCCTTCACACACACACACACACACACACACTGCCAGCCGGCACCAGGACCAGAGCAGCCTGCCAAGATCTGATCTCACCCCTGCCCGGCTGGAAGAGGCCGAGCGCAATCAGCTGACTGGACTGCCCAGGCAGCTGCCTGTGGTCCCCAGCGAATTATTAACCTGCACCACCAGCCAGGTCCGGCTGGCCTCCTCCTTTCCCACAGCCCCAGTGCTATCTGCCCCACCTGCAACCTACCCCAGCTGGTATTTTCCAGATGTTCAGAGAATCAACGGCCAAGGCCTTGGGGGTTACTGTCCTGGAGGATGTTGGGGCACTGCAAGGGTGCACCCTGGCTCCTGGACTCAGGAGAGATGCTGGAGGGACCCACTGGCCAGGGCGCTGGACTTCCTGTTGTTGTCCACTCAGGTGATCTCGCCAAACCTCCAGCTGCATTCCCAAGAACTGTCATTCCATTTGCTTCTCTACAGGTTTTGTTTAAACTCCCTTGGGATAGTTGCAGAAGTTGATGGGAGTTGGCTGAAATGGCAAAACTGACTACTTGGATGAAAGAAAAGAACATAAGTAATTTTGTTTCCATATGGAAACTGCTTCTGAACTTTGTGCTTGATGTGGAAAAGAATGAAACTTTGATTTGGAGTATTACAGATTACACTGACAGATCTTTATAGAAATGATTTGTTCATACTATTATGGAAAAGCAAAAACCTGTGATTTGTCGTGCCTTATTCTATTGTAACAGAGAGAGTTGGAAGTCAATGCTTCTTTTTCTTTTTTTTCCCTTATTCTTCCTCACGTTTCTTCCCCCTTTCCCCTTTCCCCTCATTATTCTCTTATTTACTTTTGTATTTTGCATTTTACAATACCTTATAATTTAATAAAATGTGATAAAAAATAATAAACTTCCTTGGGTTGCTTTTTAATATAAAGCACAAGGCTTCTTAAAATTGCTTGACAGTGAAACGGGTGGAGCATAAATTTAATAAATAAGTAAATAGAGTTTTTCTAAGAAGAGAAAGAGGAAATATAAATTTGCCCACCTGTGTTTGTTGCATGCACCAAAACATGCCAAAGCCACAAGAAGACACCACCGTTTTTGCCAAGGCTCAGCATGGCTCTACCTGGCACCACATCAAAACTGAGCAATCAGCAGACCAATAAAGGAGAATATTTGGGGCTCAGGTTTGAAATCGGGGTGCTTGATGCTCTCTGAACTTGCTTGTTCTCTTGCAGGCATAGCATGACCCAAACTACGTAACATCATCAGTGTTAGTTTAGTTTACTTTATTGTCGTTGCACCTGGTACAATGAAATTAAATACTACCTTCAGTGTACAATTTATGACGATGAAAATAAACACAAACACACATCCTTCACATTCCACACATTGAATTGAAAACCCCTGATATCACATGAATATTGCACTATTATACAGTAGAATTTAATAGAGTTACTGTCCTGGGATAGAAGCTGCTTTTCAGCCTATTTGTCCTTGTTTTTATTATTATCCTGTACCGTCTGCCAGATGGTAATAGTTTAAAAAAAAAAAAAAAGGNTAAAAAAAAAAAAAGGGGTGCCCAGGATGAGATGGATTTTTGAGAATGTTTTGAACTTTCTTAAGGCAGCAGGAGCTCTGAAGCTCTTCCAAAGAGGGGAGAGGGCAACCCAGGATCCTCTGAGGGGCCATGACATTCACCCTCTGGAGGGCTTTCCTATCTGCCACTGTGCTACTGGACTAGCACTGATGATGTTACCTAATTTGGTCCTGAAATGTCTCTGCAAGAAAAACACAAGCTCAGAGAGCACCAAGGACCCCTCAATCAGCAGACCCCTGACCTCTGGGGACCATCACAATTTTGGAGATGGCAGGAGCCACTTCCCTTTTGGCCTGGAGATTAACTGGAACACAGACCCATGTCCCCACCACCCCCAAAGGCAGGCCAGCAAAGGTTAACTCATCCTGAGGGCCAGGCAGGGTTCAGTGTGTTTTGCAAACCCGACATTTGTGTCTTGCAAGCCGTGGCTTACACAGCCTAGGTGGGAAAGCAGACCCTGCGGCCTTCCTCTGATTCAGTTGCCTTTGGAAGCGACACAGCTGGTGGTGCCCACTTGATTTTATGCGGAGGAAGAGCAGTGCTGGCCGGGGGTGCTAAGAACAGGGACCCAACCCCTCCATGGAAGGGTTAGCTGGAGAAAGGGAGGCTCGAAACGGTTTGAAAGGTCCTTGGTGCTCTCTAAGCTTGGTTGTTTTATTGCAGATGTTTCATTACCCAAACCACGTAACATCATCAGTCGCAATAGAGTTTGCTCTCAATTTATATTCTCGTGACTTGCCCCGTTGGTGTTGGTGGGACTGGTCTTAGAGGTTTTCTTGGCTGGGCCGTTTACCCTTGGCTTGTTTGACATCTCCTTGCTTGGGATAATTGTTTACTTGATTTTTGGTCTGGTACAGTGGTGGGATTCAAATAACTTAACCACCGGTTCACTGCCCTAATGGTTTCTTCCAACAACCAGTTCACCAAACTGCTCAGAAAGTTAACAACCGATTCTTCTGAACCGGTGCGAACCAGCTGAATCCCACCACTGATCTGGTATCAATCTAGGAATTAATCTATGCTCATCTGGGTGCTGATTGCTGGGGGGAGATGTTTTGGTCTTTCTGTTCCCTTTTTGTTCCCAGGCGTTTGCAGCATCCAGGTCTGTCTGCTCCCCATAGGGTAGGGGTGTCAAACTCAAGGCCGGCAGGCCGGATCCAGCCTATGGGGTCCTTAGAACTGGTCAGTGGGGCCAGCCTAGAAATATCTCCCGCAGTGCCTCTGCCGGCCAAAATGGATTGCCAGGGGGAGGTCATGCAAGGACCCCCCACAGCCTGTTTTCAACCAGCAGTGCTGCAGGAGGCCATGGAGGCCAAAAACGGGCCATGTGGGGGAGAGGCATGAGCCCCTCCCCCCATGGCCCTTTTTTGGCTGGCAGAATGCTGATCCGGCCCCGGCCCCAGACTTTGGGGGGCATCTTTTTTCACTTCATATCAGTTCTGTCCCGTTCCTGAATTCCTATTTTGCACCGATGCCTCCATTCAAGGCAATCTCGAGAAGAGTCTAGACCAGAGGATGGAGCCCTAAGTGAGCTGCAAAATGTCTGGCTTTGCTCTCCCCTCTGTTCCATATCTTTGATGCAGGAGTGACCACATCCTACTCTGCAGGGCTGTTTTAATTACTGAGGAATCTCAGCATCAGGCTCTGAAAGCTGCAAAACCACCACAAAGAGCACTGCTGTCCAAAAGGCCCATTGCAAAACACAGGAGCATGCACAGGTGTGCTTGCTCTCTCTCTCTCTCTCTCTCTCTCTCTCTCTCTCTCTCTCGTCTCTCTTCTCTGCTCTCTCTCGAACAGCCACACACACCACACACACCCGCACTGAAGAGTCAGAGCAATCAAGTGACACAAGCAGCAATTACTCCCACTTTTGCCTTTATGTAGTAAGAAGGCTTGGCTAGGGAGCCAAGTTGATGTAATGGTTAATAGCATCAATCCCTAGAACCAGGAGGCCCCAAGTTTCCTAGTCACCACCTGGGTGAACTTTGGGGCCAGTTCACTACTCTCAGAACTTAGGAAGGATGGCAATGCAAATCACTTTCTGAAAATTGTGCCCAAGAAAAACTGGCATAGTGATTTGTTCCAGGCAAGCCTCCGGAAAATCAAGATAAGATGAACAGCAGGGAAAGAGAAAAAAAAAGAAAAAAAAAAATAAGACCCGGCTAGGCTTGGCTTCCAGTCCTGAGGCAATTATCCCCGAGGAAGGATGCCAGGCAGAGCACAATTTCCCTTCGCTCGGCGCAATCAGCCTGACTGTGTTGGCCCCCTGTGGCCTGGCCAGCCTTTGCAAAGCAATGAATGGCCGGCCACCTGTCTCCCCATCCCAATCGGCAACACCATCCTCTGAGATGCCCACCATCAGCCACCCTGGGAATAGAACAAGAAAAAGATAATGGCAAACTTCCTTCCCCAACCCCAACCACTCCCCCTTGCAAACTTATGCAACAGGGTTGTGAAACAAAGCCCTGCCCTGGACGGATGCAGTGCCACCCCCATTCAACTTTCCTAGAGAACCTTTTAACAGAGGAAAGGAAAGCAGCCAAAGGGCTTTTTCCAAAGAAGACACAGGATTTTGTTTTGCACTACGCCTTCAGGCAAGTAGATCCTCCAGGACTGAACTTGAAGACCCCATAGGTGGCTTTTCCTGTGTTTTCTTTTTTAAATTCAGGAGAACAATCCAACTTCTCTGTCTCGTTACCCCCCCCCCCTCTAAAAAGAAACATGACTGGTTGAGGGGATATCATGGGTGGTCAACGATACTCCAAAATGTGGAGAGGTCAGGTTTGGGGAAGGTGGGCAGGATGCACATTACTGAGGATTTATCTGGCTATTTCTGGAATCACAGAAAGTTTTCAGAAGATTTGGGAATAAAGGATCAGGAATATTAAAATTGCCAACAATCTCAAGAAAGATTGACTAATTGATTGGTGTTGTTCAATTGGCCTGTATTCCCCTTTTTACTCTCCCCCCGAAAGACCAACTCTGCAAGAAAGAGTTGCCCTCAAATCAAAGCATCCCATAAAACTGTAACAGAAACAATGCGTTTTTTTTTTACCAAAACGAAAAAAAAGAAAAGAAATAGCAGAAAAGCAAATAAAAGGAAGCCTAAACAGGACTGCACACTCCTGGAGCTGTTAACTATCATGAGGCGTTCCCCCTCCCCTCCTCATTTGCTAAGAAAAAGGGATCCCACAAAAATGTGGTTTTGATACATTCATTACCGACCTAGGCAGAGGCCCTAGAAAAAAGTGAAATTGTTAAAGTGATAACACCCGAGAAACAGCTCCGTTTTCCTGGGCCATTAACTCCATGCACAGGAAATGGTCCACAAGCCGATGCAGCGAGCATACAAGAGGGGAGGGCAAATTCCCATGAAGAGGTTCTTAGAAAAAAATTGCTGTTGGGTAAAAACTGTGCCAAAAATGTCCCCTCTGCCCAGAGACCGGGGTGGCAAAGCCCCAATTCGATTCGGGGCTGGTCCTTGCAATGACCCAATCTGGGGCCAATCGTTGTTAAAGAGGGAGGGGCCAGAGAAAGCATGGAGAAACTGGGAGCTTATTTTAAATTAGTAATAATAAACTTTTCTTTGTGACTTTTGACGTACACTAATCGGCGTAATACTAAACTAAAAATGAAATTTGTTGCATGCAGCTCTTAAAGGGGTCACCACGCTCTCAATATATACTACATGAATATGACTAATAAATAAATAAATACAAAACATACATACATACAAAATTCTGTAGCATACCCGCATATACACAAGTCTAGTTGGAATGTACATGGTAAGAAATCAAAAATCTTGTTGAGTTTACCAGACGATGGCCCTAGGGGGAACAAAATCTGAAAGTCCCTGGCCTTAAAAAAATACTTTGAACCTCCCTCCCAGAGGGAAAGCAAGCAGAAACCCGAGCCGTGGAGTGGGTTGTGTGGGGGTCCTTTCTCAATGCTTCGAAGCCTCTAAGCAAAGGGCTTTATAAGCAGTATCCAGAATAACGGGAAGGTGAACTTCCTAGAATCGTCATCCCAGAGACTGTCCTCACCACCTCTGTAGGGGTTTTTCTATCGTGAGCCTTCTGCAACAAACAAACAGGGAGTGCAATTTGTTAAAGACATCCTCAATTGATAAGCTTCAGAACTGCCCTCTCCCCTTAGAAACGTTTCCAACAGGTCCATGCCTTTTCCTCCTAATAAAATAAGGAAGTAAAAGCAACTGCAAAAGTTTCCCATCTTGAGAGGAGCTTGCCTTCTGTGGTATCCCCCGGTGGAAAACCAACAGACCTAAATTGCTTTCTTCCGCCAGACAGGGGCATCCTTTCAGGCAAATTTGGACGGGGTTGGTCCCCTTCGAAGAAGCAGGGGCCACGAGTTTTCTCAGCCTTGCCCTGACCATATCCATGCATACAAGTAGTTCTCAAAAACTTAGTTCAACCAAAATTGAGCCCAAAATTTATGTTGCTAAGTGAAACAATGGGTTTAAGTGAGTTTTTGCCCATTTTATGGACCTTTTTGTGGGCCCAAGTTGTTAAGTGAAATCACTGCAGTTGGTTAAATTAAGTAAATCATGGCTATGAAGTGAATCTGGCTTTTTCCCATTCATTTGCTTTGTCAGAAGTCAAAAAGGGTGATCTGTGGGATGAACCAAAAGGGTGTGGCCACAAAGGCAACACAAGTCAAATTTAAGTAAAGAAAAGTCCCTTTAAAATACTCCACTTTCGCCCCCAATGTCCAGGTTACCTTCCGGCTGAAGAAAAAAAACTCTCCCAGAACAGTCTTTTATGTTTAGGAAGGAAATAACATATAAAACTTAATAAAAAATCCACAACAAAACCAAGCTGCAGCAATTAAAACTTAACAGGGCAGGAGAAGAAAATAAGCAGACTTGAAAGCACAAAGCAAAACACACACAGTTTGGGAAGATGCCAGGAACCCAGATAAGCCCTTGACAATACCAGAATTAACTTCAATGATTTGTTTCGCAACAAGTTGCCAACGTACAAACTCCCTTTTAAACATTGTGTTCCCACTGCAAGCTTAATGGAGGGAATCAAGGGCCCTTTTCCTCCCCCCATAAGCCATGCAAACTCAAGTTGCTCTTCTGGGTCTCCATTCCTGCGTGCCCTAGGATGAAGAGGGGGTGGGCCTGGGTCTTCCTCTGAATTCCCTCTGCCTTGCTCTACCTCTTCCCTGCTCTGCCCAGCCGGACTGTGCCCTTCCCCAGTTTCTTCCACAGTCAGTGAAGCCATACTCCCACTGTCAGCTGCTCGGCCTCCCCTCCAAATCAGATTCTGACAGGGGCATGACAGGATCACATGACCCTGGGACACTGCAATTGCCATAAATATGAGTCAATTGCCAAGCATTTTAATTTTGATCATGTGACCATGGGGATGCTACAATGGTAGATAGTGTGAAAAACGGTCATGTCAGGGTTTTTTTTGGTGCCATTGTAACTTTGAATGGTCACTAAATGAACCATTGTAAGGTGAGGACTACCTGTCGATGCTACAAGTCAAAGAAAGCAGAGCAGCTTCCAAACCCAAAATGCAAAAGGCACTCTCTACTTCGCCATCTTCATCTACCAACCCAGCAAAGTTTGAGAAGAGAACCAAAATGTGTGGAAAAATCTTGATAGCAACAAATAAAAAGAAACCATTAAGCAGTTCCAAAAGAAAAGTGTTACTGAATCATATAATACACACACACACACACGTATTGTCTATAAATTTTCCACCGTGTCCTGAATTAGATTCTGCCCTTTAGCCTCCTTTATTTTTAGAAACAGCAACCGAAGAGAGACAACATTTAATCCAGATATTATTCTGAGAATTTAAAAAAGAAAATCTATGGAACCAATAAGGAGAAATGGTGAAAGGGGGGGGGGGGGGGGGGGNGGGGGGGGGGGGGGGGGGCTAGCCAAAACAATATTTCAAAGAATAAAATTTAGAATCGTCCTTGTGCATTTAGGCAAAACCTGCTTGTTTACCCAGTCTAGTCTATTACCCTGAGATTTCCTGATGGCCTCCCATCCAAGAACAAATAAGCTTCAGAGTCCAGAAGATAAATGTCAGCTGCCAAGATTAATAATGAAATAAGTTGCACTATTTTTCCAGACGTTCTGAAAAAGCACGACATGTTCGCAGGATGTGCCCAGAAGCTAAACACAGCAACTACAACAATGCAATTAAAGGTTCACCTTTTGTAATCTCTGCCTCGGAGAAGAGAAGGGAGCCCCACAATCCCTCTTGGGACCAGACATGAATTCACAGTACTGTTTCCTAGCGAGTTTGCAGGGAAGTTACGACTTTTAATACATAATAAGGGGACTGCTGTCTGAAAAGGAGCATTTATTTAAAAGGCTTTAGTAAGTATCTTACAAAGAAATCTACTGCATACTTACTCAAAAGTAGGCCCAATATAATCTTATTCTCAGATGACTGCAGTAAATGGTGCAGGCATATGGGAGAACATACATACATACATACATACATACATACATACATATATACATACATACATACATATATACACAAACACACACACACAGACACACACAAAGAGACACACATTCATATTCATATATAAATATGATGAAATCTAAATTTGGGTAAGGATGATAGCACCCTTATGTTCTGGACAAAAAATATAGACAGATATTCTTGCATAGAAAGAACCTCCCTGAGGACCTGTTTCACACATGACAGGTAAAACAACCCTGGGTTTATAGAGATAAATAACACCCACATACTATTCAAGAGAGACAATCAAAAAGCCAAAAAGGAAACAAAAAAATCAGAGAACCTTCTCCCCACCAATCAACACCCAGATAAGCAAAGATGAACAGCAAGATTGACATTACATCAAGAATGAAGCAGTAAACACAAATGCTAATTGTGGAGCAAACCTTACTCCCTTCTAACACTGATGATGTTACCTAGTCAGGTAGTGAAATGTCTGCAAGAAAATGAAAGCTCAGAGAGCATCAATGACCCTGAAAACCAGGTTTGCCACAAAATGCACACTTAGCCAAAGGGAATCAAAGACAGCAACCATCAATGAAAAAAAAATGGGTATATACCAAAAATTCAATTCCCCTTGGAGAAGTCTACAGCTAGGAACAACCCATGAACCGGCCCTTTCCTTGGGAACTCAAGCTCCAAACAAACTTGCCAATTTGTATTCCTAGAACAACAACCCTATGAGGTAGAGTCCTCAGTGAAGTAAACTACCCATTGACCAGAACAACTTCTAGAGCAGCGGTCTTCAAACTTGACAGCTTGTGGATGACAACTCCCAGAATTCCTCCTCCGGTCATGTTAGCTCAGGAATTCTGGGAGTTGAAGTCCACAAGTTTTCAATTTGTCAAGTTTGGAGACATCTAGTATTGTGTGTAGAGTGCAGAATGTACACAAGGAGTCTTCAAACTTGACAGCTTGAAGACTTGTGGACTTCAACTCCCAGAATTCCTCTTCCAGTCCTGTTAGCTTAGGAATTCTGGGAGTTGAAGTCCACAAGTCTTAAACTTGCCAAGTTTGAAGACCCTCGCTCTGGAGATTGAACAAGAACTTTAAAAAGCACAAAACAATTAAAACAAAAAATCATTTACAAGGGCGATCAAGCTTGAATCCATTCATCAACCACCCCGTTCCGGATCCACTGACATCCTCGCCCCAGTGCCTTGGGGGGAAACCCAGGTTTCACCGTGTTTCTGAAGGCCAAGAGACTGGTGCCATCTCTGGGGGGAGGCCACCCACCCTGCCAGGTCTAACAAAGCAAAATGGTGGCATGGAGTCCCCCAAATTAGCTGGCCCCATGTCCGGTAAGGTTTAAAGGTGACAACTATCACTTTGAATTGCTCCTAGAAGCCTGCCAAGAACCAACGGAGTGACACTTACAAGGGCAAAAAAGTCAAGATGGCAGCTATAAAGATGCGATCAAAGTTTCACCCCTTTTTATGGGCCTCACAATGCATGTAAGCAAGGAGACGGGCTTCACCTGTATGGTTGTGGAGACCATTTTGGCTTTTTTGAACCCATCACTGTGCAGGCCCATGCAGAGAAACATTTGCCACAGCAACCTAGTATAAAAACAACTATAGCCACAATAAAGATGCCATTGGACATGGTATTGATTTACTCCACAAAAACATGATAATTTAGGCTCCTCTATCTTTTATCATTCTCACCCCAAACTCTTGAAAATACAGCATGAGTTAAACGGATTCTGATGAACTTGGAAAAAGCTAGAAGATAAACACTTTGTTTTCCAGTTAACATTAAGTACCTGAAGAAAACCAAATTAAAAAGGTAATTTATTTTCAATAAAAAAATCCATATCACCAAAACATCTCCTACATCTGAAATGCTAGGACTGATTAGCCAGTGTTTCAAGAAATTGTCTTTTTATTTTAAGAAAGGCAAGCTGGCCCCCAATTTTAACTCACAGATATATATTTTACTATTTATTTACTTATCGTATTTATGTACTGTTGGACCCTGATGAGTCCTGACAGACTGAACCATAAACTATGAAAAAATAAAACCAAAATATACATGTGTTTTACAAATTGAAGAATTCCAATGATACATATTGCAACACTGCACTGTCATGCCAAACAAGAGAAATAAATAAAAAACAAATATGTCCTTCAAAAAAGGAAAACTCTCCAGAAATCAAAGAACATAAAAGTAGAAAACAGTCCTTTTCTACTTGCCATTCTAATCCAACTACAGGGCTGTTTCTCATAATATTAATGCCAGTTTCAATTATTTCAATCAATCAGTTTAATCTGCTTCTTTCCAACCATTCTGACTTATGATACATCACAATGTTTCTTTGAACAAGTTCCTTAAAATATCACAAGTTATTAACATGCATAATGGTTATTCTCCTGACAATTAATTTGATTTGTTCTCTGCATTCTGCATGATGTTACCTCTTCCTCCAACATATGATAAATGAACAATTTTAGCTATTGAAAGATATCTAAATATCTTTTCTAGTTCTTCTTATTGTGTTCCATCTATCCTCAATCTAAAACTTTTTGCCCCTAAATTCTAATGATTTTCCCTACTGAATCATTTGCTCTGTTCAACCACAAAATTCTTTTATTATATAATTCTGCCCCTGTAGATTCAATTTCAACTGCACCATCATGACTTTTTTGACTTCTGACACCTCTGCTCAATAATCCAAAGCCCCAGATACCAACACTTTCACAGGTATCAGCAGCAGCTGCAGCATGGCCAAAGGAGGAAGTGAGCAGGTGAGGCAGTTCCTGGAAAGTTCACAGGTGATCCCTCAAGCAGCAAAAGAAAAGGTCCCATTACCCCATTGAGCCACTGAAGAAATTGGCTCAGGGTTGACATGAGAGGGTCCTTGGTGGTCACTGAGCTTGTTGGTTTTCTTGCAAAGGTCTCATTACTCAAAACTAGGTAACACTGTCAGTGCTAGAAGGGAAGGGGAGTTACAGAGAGGAGGAGGAGGAGGAGGAGGATGACGACGACTGTGGGGTCCTTGGTGGTCACTGAGCTTATTTCTTTTCTTGCAGATGTCTCATTCCCCAAACCAGGTAACATCATGAGTGCTAGTACAGAGTGCAGTTTGCTATCAGTTTATATTCTAGTGGCTTGCCTGTCAGTGTTGGTAGGGTTGGTCTTAAGAGATTCTTCTTAGAGATCCAACCTCCTCCTCATCCTCCTTTTTCTAAATCCCTTATCAGATGGGACTTTCTCAGAAAAAGATGGAGCCGTGTCAAAGCACCTGCAAGATTTCCCTAGATGCCTCTGAGATGTTAGGTGACTGGAAAAACTACAGGGAAGATACTTTTCATCCAGTGAACAATCTGTGAGTTCATTACTTCAACTTTTCCATGTCTGTTGGTTTAATTTATTGATATAGATGTCCAACTCACACCGAGTGACTCCAGATGGCATGCCACATTAAAAATCAAGTTTAATATTCACAATTTAAGCCCACCATTTCCCCATCCCAGGATTTTAGTATATTTCTATTTTATAAGTGATCCCTGTTGTGTAAATCAGTCATAGTCAACCCTGGCATCTTAATGATGTATGGATTTTTAACTCTCAGAAAGGTGCTAAGGTTGAAAATCACAGGTGTAGATGACAGTAAAAGAAATATATTTTCTTCTGTTCAAGTGTATCCAATTCTCAGAGGACACCTGGACAAACTCCTGCAATTTTCTTGGCAACCTTTGTCAGAACTGCCTTGCCATTCCAAGGGCTGAGTGAAACTGACTGGCCCTGGAATAAAAAGCAGGATTTGTAGAATGGGTAATTACGGACAGAAACAAATCGTACAAATTATAAATGTATATAAAAATGTATCATATATGTATGACAAAAAGGAATGTCAGGACGATCACACTGTGTCCAATATTTTAATAATTTAATCAATAAAAATATGTTTTTTTTTAAATAATGATACTTGGAATAAGTTTTATCAATGGTTGCAGAAGAGGGGGAAGGTTAGAACAAAAATAATTAGGACAAATAGACCTAGATTGTGAATATTGTACTAATAACATGAATGTTAATGGTTTAGTAATCTATTTGTATGTACAGCAGAATGATGACAGAATGGTTGCACTGTGCTTGATATTTATAGTTGTAAACAATACAAATATATTTTAAAAAAAAGAAAATGACTGGCCCCACCTAGCCATGTGCCCAAATGGAACTAGAACTCACAAGTCTCCTGGTTTCTAGCCTGGTCCTTTCACCGCTGCACCCAGTGAGCTTTCAAAAGGAGAGATATTTCACTGGAAATTTTGTTTATGTTATAGTACTTTATCTTCAGTACACTATTCTAAATCCAACCTTACAAACAAAACCACAGAGGGAAGAGGAAAATGTAGAAAAGCAAGGGGAAAAAAAGAGAGAGCTGACATTGATTTAAATGATTAAAACAACATCATCTTGTGCTGCCAAAACAACATTCAATTCAGCTTTGAATGTACCGATGAACTTTCCATTTAGTTCTGGCTAGAAGCATGATATAATGTGTTTGTTATGTTCAACCAGGCCTAGTTTACGACTGCATGTATCTTCTAGACCCAACAATCAAACCTTTCAAAATCTCATATTTGTCTTCCCACAGGCTCATGAGTACTACCCAAATCCCTTTTTCTTTTTCTTTTTTTCTTTCTCTTTCTTTCTTTCTTTCTTTCTTTCTTTCTTTCTCTTTCTTTCCTTTTCCTTCCTTTTTCTTTCCTTTCTTTCTCAGACATGCCTAACTTCCTTACCTCCTTTTTTCTTCCTTTCTCTTCCTTCCTTCTTTCTTTCCTTCCTTCTTTCTTTCTTTTTTTCTTTCTTTCTTTCTCAAACAGACATGCCTAACTTCCTTACTTACTGTTTTTTTCTTCCTTTCTCTTCCTTCCTTCCTTCCTTCTTCCTATTTCTTTCTTTCTTTCCTTTTTTTTCTTTTTCTTTCATTTCTTTTCCTTCCTTCCTTTTTCTGTCCTTTCTTCTCAGACATGCCTAACTTCCTTACTTCCTGCTTTTTTCTTCCTTTCTCTTCCTTCCTTCCTTCTCTTTCTTTCCTTTCTTTCTTTTTTTCTTTCTCTCAAACAGACATGCCTAACTTCCTTACTTCCTTTTTTCTTCCTTTCTCTTCCTTCCTTCCTTCTTTCTCTTTCTTTTTTTCTTTTTTCTTTTTTTCTTTTTCTTTTCCTTCCTTCTTCTTTCCTTTCTTTCTCAGACATGCCTAACTTCCTTACTTCCTGCTTTTTTCTTCCTTTCTCTTCCTTCCTTCCTTTCTTTCTTTCTTTCCTTTTTTTCTTTCTTTCTCAAACAGACATGCCTAACTTCCTTACTTCCTGCTTTTTTCTTCCTTTCCCTTCCTTCCTTACTTCCTTCCTTCCTTCCTTCCTTTCTTCTTTCTTTCTTTCTTTTCTTTCTTTTTCTTTCTTTCTCAAACAGACATGCCTAACTTCCCCAGCATAGACCCCCCAGCAATGTCCAATTTTACCTTCATGTAAAGAGCTGATGCACAACCTCTACAGTGGGCATCAGGGCTGCAAAGCTACTGCAGACCTAGCAGATTCTCACCAGATCGCCTGCTTTAGCAAAGATTAGTACAGGTAGTCCTCAAGTTACGAACACAATTTAGCCCAATGTACCTGTTGCTAAGTGAAACATTTGTAAAGTGACTTTTGCTCCATTTTACGGCCTTTCTTGCCACCGTTGCTAAGTGAATCACTGCAGGCGTTAGATTAGTAACCCAGTTAAGTGAATCTGGCTTCCACCTTGACTTTGCTTGTCAGTAGGGTGCAAGAGGCAATCACATGACCCCCTGGGACACAGCAACGGTCGTAAGTATGAACCAGTTGCCAAGCATCTGAATTTTGATCACATAACCATGGGGATGCTGCAATGGATGCTGGTCGTAAGTGTGAAACGATCTTTAGTGCCATTGTAACTTTGAATGGTCAATAAATGAACTGTTGTAAGTCAATGACTACCTACGTAACTTTAGGAGGATATCACTTCAGTGCAGAAATATGGGACATGCTTTTTTCTCTGGCAAATAAATGATGGCCAATCTTGGCCAAATCACTTTTTCAGAAATCTGGACAAGCATTTCAACAGCAGCAAAATGTGAACAATCTCCATATCCCAGGTTTTCGCAAGATGATAGCCATACTTTCCTCAAATAGCACCATTTAAATGTTCTTTTTTTTTTTTAATTACATCTGCAGTGCCTCTCTGTGTCTAACCCCGAGGTCAACAGCAGCACAGCCCAGCCCTTTCTCAGGTCCCTTTAAACTCATTTATGAACTGTCCCCCTTGTAAATGTCTCACAAATTGATTAAGTGTGAACCTTCTACTGCTGCCTTCTTCCTATAATATGATGCAAATGTTCCTACACCAGAGGCTGGAACAAAACTAAACCAATCAGGAAATAATTACAGGTAGCCCTCAGCTTACGAGCACAATTGAGTCCAACATATTTGCTACTAAGTAAAACATTTGTTAAATGAATTTTGCCCCATTTTACGACTATTTATGCTACAGTTGTTAAGTGAACCACCACAATTGTTAAGTTAGTAACACGGTTGTTAATCTGGCTTCCTCACTGACTTTGCTTATCAGAAGGTATCCTAAAGTGATCACATGATCCTGGGACATGGAAACCATCATAAATATGAGATAATTGCAAAACATCTGATTTTTTTTTTATCACGTGACTGTGGATACTACAACGGTTGTAAGCGTGAAAAACGGTCAGTCCCTTTTTTTCAGTGCCACTGTAACTTTAAACGGTCACTAAGTGAACTGCTGTAAGTTGAGGAGCACCTGTACTGTAACTACAAGAATGTAATTGGTATTTACTGGCAAGAGGTCCCATTTTTGCCTCCCTGGCACCACTAGACTTGCAATGCGCCTTCTTGAAATTAACTGAAAATAAAGCTGAACTTCAAGAACGAAAGAAACTGTACATGCACCAACCTGAGGAATAATAAAATATTTTAAAAATCCCAGAAGCCCGACAGAACCGAAGCTTTCCCCTCGGGTTCCTTCCACTTTCCAGGGGTCCCGAGGGGGCTGCTCATACATCCCGTTTCCCCCCCCCCTTTTATCCACCTGCATCTTGCCAAGGACAACAGTTCTTGACCCCCACAAAGCAGGTTGGCTTGGGGTCACAATCCTATGGCTGAGTTGCCCCAAAGGGGGGGGGTGGAGGGAAATTGACAGGAGCCCTCACTTTGCAAAGGGGGAGGGTTTCTTCCTGCTCTCCAGGTGGGGCAGGGTCCAGCCAGGAAACTCCGGGGCGGGTCAGGTTCAACCAAGGCTGCCTTTTTTCCTGACAAGATGAACCCACGGAAAGAGATGGGGTGGGGGGGGATGTCCAGGGTTTGGGGGGCTTTGAGGGAGGCTGCAGGGGCAAACTCATTGGCTTCCCTCCTCAGAGCATCCAGGCTCCTCCATTGGGGAGGGCTCCACCGCCACTCAAAGCCAAACGAAAAACAAAAAAAAACCCTGCAGAGCAGAGCCGGCAAGCGAGGGGGCCGCAAGGAGCATCTTCCGCTCAGCCAGAAACTGGAGTCAGGAGGGCGCTCAACTCTGGAAGGTCCCCAATCCGGGAGCTTTAGGGGACCCGGCCAGCCCCCCCCCCCGGCAAAAGGCCCTTCAGACCCAGCAGGGGAGCCCGCCGGCTGCCAGCTGCGCTTTCAGCAAGATAGACTGCCCCTGGAGGCGCGAGGCTCCGTTGACGCGCAAGGCAGCGGTGCGCCAGCCTGCGGCGACACTCTTCAGCGAACGCCGAGCGCGCGTTTATCCCCCTCGCATCCGCCGGACGATTCCCGGGGCGGAGAGTTCCAAAGCGGCGAGAGGGCAGAAGCCCAGGCAAAGCGCGCCCCCCCCCTCCCCGACCTCCCGCCCCGCGCCGGCCGGGACTCACAGCGCGACGGTGCGCGGCGGGCCAGGCCGGTGCGGGCGGCCGCTCCAAGCCGCGGGCGCGCAGTCGACGGCGGCAGGCGGCGCTGCCCACGGCGCGGCAGGCGCACTCGGCCCGCAGCGGCTGCTGGCATCCGCGCGGGTGGCGCTCGCCCCGGCCAGCCCGCCGCCCAGCAGGCAGCCACGCAGGGGCACCAGCGCGCCGCACCGGGCCCGCCGAGGAGACGGCGGCGGCGGCGGCGAGGCGCGACTGTGGCGGCCGGCGGCGGCGCGGCGGCGGCCCTCGCTCTCGGCGGCCGGAGCAGCGCCGGGCAGGCATCGCTTCAGCGGGGCATGGCATGGCGCTGCGGCCCGGGCCCCCTCCGCTCCTCCGCTCGCTGGCTCCAAGGCAGCGCCGCCCTCGCGCCCTCTCGCGAGGGGACGGCCGGCCCGCGCCGCGCTCAGCCCCGCCGACCAGCCGCCTTCCGGCCCCGGCCGGAAGGAAGGAGGCCCGGCCGGCCGGCCGGTCTAGGCCGCGGCGGCAGCGCCGACCTCGGCCTGCGGGGACGCGCCCACCCCCCACCCCCGGCCGCTGCGTCTCCCTCCCCCGCCGGACCGGCTTCTCCACGGGGCCCAAGACGAAGCCGAGAGCCGCCCTGCGCCGAAGGTCCGGCGCCAATTGGCCTCGCAGGACCCCCTTTTGCGCCCCTTCAAACGGGGGGGTGGGGGGCTATGCCCAAATGGGACCCCGAGGTTTTCCCCAAGTGGAGGGACTGGGGGGAGGCGCGGCACCTGGCACCGCTGCCCACCTTTATGCCTCCCCCCCCCCAACTTGCCAAGGGGCAGAAGCGCTGCTTTGGAAAGAGAAAAAAAAGAATAGTTGCTTTCAAATCCAGGCGCCAAGTTGAAAATAAATGGTCTGATTCCGTTGAATGGAATCGGTCCGGTTTAAGGTTAAAACTTGTCCTTTCCCTTTGTCAGTGCAGCAAATACACCTCCGAGCCTTTCCCAAGCCAGAGACTGACCGTTACAGGAACAATATTACAGCTAGGAAAGAAGCTTGGGGGGTCTTTTAATCCAGGGGTCTCCAGCCTTGGCAACTTCAAGCCTGGAGGACTTCAACTCCCAGAATTCCCCAGCCACCTGGCTGGGGAATTCTGGGAGTTGAAGTCCACCAGGCTTAAAGTTGCCAAGGTTGGAGACCTGTGTTCTCATCCAACCTCCGCTCCAGTGGGAGGCAAGGCAAAAGGTTCCCCTCGCACATCCATGCCGGTCATTTCCGGCTCTAGGGACCGGTGCTCATTTTGTTTCAAAGCCAAAGGAGAGCCAGCGCTACCGAAGACGTCTCTGTGGTCATCTGGTCGGCAGGACTAAACTCTGAAGGCGCATGGAACGCTGTTACCGTCCCACCAAAGGGGTCCCTTTTGTTCGACTTGCATTTTTTTCCATGCTTTCGAACTGCTAGGTTGGCAGAAGCTGGGACAAGGAATGGGAGCTCACTCTGTTGTTATGAGGCGCTAAGGATTCGAACTGCCGACCTTTCTGATTGACAAGCTCAGCGTCTGAGCCACTGAGCCACCGTGTCAGGAGACCTTATACTATTTCAGACAAATGGCCATCCAGTCTCTTCTTGAAAGCCTCCAGTGACTTCTGAAGACCAGCCATTCATTCCACCGGTTAATTGTTCTCCCCATCAGGAAATTTCTCCTTATTACTCTCCTTGATAAGTTTCCAGGCATTATTTCTTTCTTGCTCTCAAGCACCTGGGAGAGTAGGCTGACCCTTCTTCTCTGCGACAACCCCTCAAGTGCTGGATGACTGCTGTCACATCACCTCTAGGCCTTCTCTTCATTAGACTAGATGCCCAGTCCCTGCAACCGCTCATCAAATGTTCTTTATTTTTTAATGTATATATGTATTGCATGCCAAGAATGGTTTGGGAAAGATTGTCAGTGGAGAAAGATAAGAAAGATTAGGAGGCCGTCTCTATGGCAAAGAAAGCACTGATACTTTCTGACTGATTCTAGATCTTTTGGTCTTGTCCATTGTCCCACACAGCTGATCTATCCAAGCTGGGAAGCAAATAACTTTCTTCCCGAGACACAGAGATTTCACAGGAACAGCAAAGCCAACTCATATATAGATGCCAGGAACCTACAGAAATACAAAGATAGCATTTTTAGCGGTGGGGGGGGGGGGGGGNGGGGGGGGGGGGGGGGGGGAAGGAAGAGAATTCACCAGAGGAATCTTTCTCTATAGCCTACAGTTTAATGGCACATAAGGGGTGAAAGAGGGAGCCTATTGCAATGCAATTTGCATGGGGATACCCTTGAAGACTGCTCAGAGGTTACAAGAAGCACATGGTGTTCAATGCCCACAGGTTCACCCATGTTACATGTGCACCACTCCCAGTTTCTTCTGGGGGAAATTCAAGGTGAAGGTTATCACCTTTAAAGCCCTACACCACACCTAGAGTACTGCATCCAGTTTTGGTTAACACACTATAAAAAAAGACGTTGAAACTCTAGAAAGAATGCAGAGAAGAGCAACCAGGATGATGAGGGGACTGGAGGCTAAAACATACAACAAACAGTTGCAGGAACTGAGCATGAGAAGAAAAGGACCAAGATTTAAGGGGCTGCCACAGAGAAGAAAGGGTCAAGCTATTCTACAAAGCCCCCAAAGGCCAGACAAGGAATAATGGATGGAAACTGAACAAGGAGAGATTCAACCTGGAAATAAGGAGACATTTTCTGATAGGGAGAACAATCAACCCATGGAACAGAAGTTGCCTTCAGAAGTTGTGGGAGCTTCATCCCTGGAAGCTTTCAAGAAGAGACTGAACTGCCATCGGTCAGAAACAGTGTAGGTTCTCCTGCTTGGGCAGTGGGTTTGACTAGATGACCTACAAGGTCCCTTCCAACTCTGTTAATCTGTATGGTTATTTGCAGGATTGCCTCTACCTTAACACCTCACAGACACAGTGGGCACACCCCAGGCCCCTTCCCCTAAAACCTTGTCAGCTAGTGAGATCTCAGATTTGTGTTTTTTCGTGGCTGCTCCTATTTGTGGAACACCCTCCCACCTGTGATTTGGCAGCCCTCCCCCCTTTCAGAAGGTCATCAAGATGGGGTTTTTACTGAAATACTGGGTTTGTACAGACAGACGGTATGGAAGAAGGGTAGCTGAACCTCCTATGGGCATCCCAATAAGGTTTTCTTTTAATTATTTTACTATTTTTAATGTTTTATGATTGTTTTATGGTTGTGAGCAGCCCAGAGCTGCTGAATATGGGTGGCTATAGAAATATTTTAAATTAAATAAATAAATAATTTCTTGTAAGTAAAAATACAGTTAGCTACAAAGTTCATTTACATGCTGTCAGATTACGATACATAAAGTAACTATATAAGGGGAGAAGTATAAACACCATGTTAACCATTAGCAAATCCAATACATAATATTTTTGTAGTCAGCAAATCTAAAAAGAGCTACACAAAATAGAGCTCTCCAAAATAGCAGCAAGTTCCTTTCTAATCCTGGTCAAATAAACTGACTTTGTGTTCCTTCCTTTCACACAAAACTATCTTGCTATCTCTCCTCCATTCAGATGATTGTTGGTCCTTGTTTCAAATTTCTTCAATTTTAAACAACCCTTTTTCTAAGTAAAAAGCAAAAGGAAAATATTCCAAATGGTATCTGATATTGTAATTTTTATTTTTATTTATTTAAAAAAAAATTCTGAAAAAGACCACATCCAGTTTTTCTTTATATCTAATGGCAACATCATGTTGTTTTTGGATATACTTTATTGCATATTTTTTCCTGTAACATCTAGGAACAGACTGTTCCCAAGAAGACACAACATTATTGATTCAAAGTCCCAATGCAGTCCCTCATAAATGTCTCTGAATGCCATTATAATTTGCTTATTTTGTTATGTCTCCAATATTAAAAATAGTTTTTATTTCCTACAAAAATTATTTATTCTTTAAAATTAATTTCAAAACCATCATGTCCAAAGTCCAGAGTTCTAGTGTTTTCTGAGACTTTAACCCATTTAAAACTTTCTAAAGCCAAAATTTTGACTTGCTTTTTTTTCTATGTTTATTTTAAATTCTTAAAAGTTCTAAAGATACATCTTCATTTTTATACAGGTAGTCCTTGACCCATTTAGTGACTGCTCAAAATTACAACTTCACTGAAAAAAGTGAGATTATGACCATTTTTCACACTTATGACCGTTGCAGCATCCCCATGGTTACGTGATCAAAATTTAGACAGTTGGCAGCTGACTCACATTTATGGCGATTGCAGTGTCCTGGGGTCATGTGATCACCTTTTGTGATTTTCTGACAAGCCAAGTTTTCTGGGTAAACCAGATTCAGTTAACAATGTGACCAACTTAGCAACTGCAATGATTCACTTAACAAAAGGTCATAAAATGAGGCAAAACTCACTTAATGAATATCTTGCTTCGCAACAGAAATTTTGGGCTCAGTTGTGTGAGGACTACCTGTGTTAAGGATTGAAGGCTCTCACTCACTGTTCCACCCTTCTCATTTGTAAGTGTTGAACTTCTTTAAAGCAGTTTATCTGCACTTTCCAAAAGTGGTTAGCAAAAGAAGGGCAAACTTTTGTCTTCTTGGAAAGGCTCTGGAGCATGTATGGTGAATTCCCCCAGCTCCTGATTCTCCCATCCTTTTTGAGGCTGCTGCCTTACAGGCCCTTTGTGAGAAGCAATCATATGGAGCACAGGTTGGGCAATTTCGCATTTACTCTTTATCCAGAGAGGGTTGGAGTAGCCGTTCTGCTCATCGACTCCCTGTCCTTAACCATAAACATAGCTTTGCTTCATGCAGTGCAGTCTTCAATCCACCATCCTTCCCTGGATGTGTGTTCCTTTTGTATGATTTATGTTTATGCTCCAACAGCTGATGCAGAAGAGGAGGAATTTTATGTTTGTGTTTAGTCTGAAATTGAAAGAACGTGTAAGTAAGATTGTAGTTTGAGACTGGGATGCCAAATTGGAAACATTAAGGACAAATACATAATCAGATCAATTATGGAAGCAAAAATGAAGCAGGAGAAAAATTTATGAGTTTGTGCCAATCCAGTGATTTCTTCGATTGCTAACAAAATCTTCCAACAATCAAAATGACATCTACATGTGTGAACATCATAAGCTGGAATACCCAGAAAATAAACTGGGTGTATATTATTGAATAAACTGAATATATTATTGGTAGAAGAAGATGGAACAATTATAACAGCAAACAGATGGCTAGGGGTTGATTGTAGACAGATCACATGATACTCATGTCAAACTAAAGCAGAAGAAGCCAACCAGCTCCACGATATCATCTTGAGCATGGACTCAACATTTCCAAGGAGAACATCAGGAATTATTTTAAAACTCTGAACTTCATAGATGGGAAATCATAGGAACTATGTAATGCATCAAAGAAGTGAAAGTTGAATGCAAAAAGGGACTGACAAAGACCAAAAAACAGAAGAAAGCAAACCAGATGTCAGAACACAGGAGGAAAATTTGTCAAGAAGAGAAGCTACAAACAAGGATGACAAGGATCTCAAGAAGGAACTGAAGAAATAATTTCAGGGATTACAAGGAATTTAAGAAGCAGGTACACAAATTCCATAAAGATATCAAAGATGAAAGCAGATGTTGAAAGACAAGTCTTCCATTAGATCTTAAAAGGAAACATGGAATGACGTTTCCACCTCAACTTGATATGCTAAAGGATGCCAATGGACAGTTAATAACTAATTTAAAGAAGATTAAACAAAATTAAAAGGAATACCAGTAGTCTTTGATGTACAATCCAACTACAGAATACCAAATAGAATTTAAACCTGAAATATTCTTATTGGGAATAATTAAAAGGAAATTTAGCAAACAAATCCAATACATCATATTACACATAATAATGGCAGTGAGGATAGTTTTTGCACAAGATACCATCCAAAGAGAAGTTGATACAAACAATACTGTGCTGAGATGGATAAATTTATAGCGGAATTAAAAGGAAAGAATGAATCAGAATATTATGCGGTTTGGGATAGATGGTATAAATGGGTAGAACACAGAAATAAGAATTTATGTATAGGAATAAATGTAAATATATGTATTATTGATGATACAACACTGTTAATGTAAATAAGAGATGTGCATTTTTTTAAAAAAATAAAAACATAAAATTTAATTTAAAGAAGATTAAACAAAATTAAAAGGAATACTGGTAGTCTTTGACCTAAAATCATTTTTAGCAATCATCTGAAATTACAACACTGAAAAAAGTGGCTTACGATTAGTCCTTACACTTATGACCATTACCATACTTCCCCACCCCCCATGGTCAGATAATCAAAATTTGGGCACTTGTCTGTATTTATGACAATTGCAGCATCCTGGGGGTCATGTGATCATGTACATGATATTCCCAGCCAGGTTCTGACAAAGCCAAATGAGGGAAGCCAGGTTCACTTAGTGATTGCATGATTCGCTTAACAATTGTAGTGATTCACCTAACAGCCATGGCTATAAAATGGGCATAAAATCAGATATGAGTCACTTAACAATCATCTTGCTTGGAAACGGAAATTCTGAATCAAACTTTGGTTATAAATCAAGGAGTATCTCTGTATGCTATAATTCTGTACTGTAGTGAGGTTAGTAGCTAAGACTGGTCCGCTTTATACAGAAACTAATTTCAAATCTTCCTAGGAAAAAGCAATCCAAAACAGAATGAGTTATGATTTTTCTGATGATACTAACAAGCTAAATTAACTTCAGGTCAAAGAGAGTCTATTGCTATTTCACAGGATTTATTTATTAATCATAAAATTTAGGTTCCCAGGTAGCGACATATTTATACATAATTTTGGTCTGTAATTCAAGAAAGCTTTAATTCTAGCTGCTTTGGAAGGAAAATAGATTAAGCACAATATTGCCCCAGTGGCATGAATGTTATAGAAACAATGGATCATGTTTCTCTTTAGGCACATTCATCATGAATTGATCACCCTTCTCTTATCTAAATATCCAGAACATTCTGCTTTCTTATTTAATATATGTAGGTCACTTCTGTAGCAATTATATTCCCTCTCCCCCTCCACCCCAGAAAATAGGAAATACTTTAAAAACATGTTGTATGAAATGCATTGGGTCTATATGAAGATTTTTCACAATTTGGTTGTGATGCATCATTCAGATAAAACTAAAAACTGAATAAGCCACCATGAGACAATCTATTGCAAGACCTATAAACACATCAAACTTGGGAATGTTTGTTGAATAATAGGTGAATTTCTGCACCTGAATTTCCTGATTCTCCAGAGCTGAGTTTCCTTCCTCAAAAATGCAGGTAAATGCTACTGATTAACAGAAAGGAAAAAATGATGGAATCCATGAAGAGTATTTATATCCACAATACTTAAATTAAATTAAACTAATATAATTAACATGTGCTTCCATTGAGACAGAATGCTTCTTAATCCGTGTGATGCTCTGCTGAAACTTTTGTAGGAAAGCATTCAAGTCTTTCTTGCACTTTTAATCATTCATTAGGAAGTCTAAAGCAGTTTTCCTCCTTGTCAAGTGGCCCTAATTAGTGGATTAATTCTTTAATTTGATTATTTAAATCTAAAGACTCCTCTTTATGGTGATGTTAATGTGCTATCCTGAAACCCTGAGGTGGTGGTGGGAAATCTGCCAACACATTTTGGATTTCTGAGTGGATCTGGAATTTGGAGGGATGGCACAATAGCAGTGTTCCAATAATTGAGGGGCTGCCAGAAAGAGCAAGGGGGTCAACCTATTTTCCAAAGCACCTGAAGGTCAGACAAGAAATAATGGATGGAAACTAATCAAGGAGAGAAGCAACCCAGAACTAAGGAACAACTTCCTGACAGTGAGAACAACCAACTAGGGCAGTGGTGGCTAACCTTTTTGGGCTCCTGTGCCAAAAATTGTGTGCGCTCCTGTGAGCGCTTACATGCTCACACTCGCTTGCCAGAACCCAGAAGGCAATGTGCGCCCCCTGCGTCTCCTACAAATGTGCGCATAATACCCACTCCCACCACCCCCTTACCTGCACTGCACCTCACAGCTGATTTTCGGCTGGTTTGAGGCCTTTTTCAGCCTCCCAAAGGCTTGANACCCCCTTACCTGCACTGCACCTCACAGCTGATTTTCGGCTGGTTTGAGGCCTTTTTCAGCCTCCCAAAGGCTTGAGGAATGCTTCTGCAGGCTTTGCAGCCCGAAAACTAGCCCTGTTTTGTCACTTCCAGTATTTTCTGAAAAACAGGAAGTGACAAAACAGGGCTAGTTTTTGGCCTGCAAAGCCTGCAGAAGCATTCCTCAAGCCTTTGGGAGGCCAAAAAAGGCCTCAAACCAGCTGAAAATCAGCTGTGAGGCATGTCCATGCCTAGTGAGGTAAGTTTGCCTGCAGCTCGCATGCCAGCACAAATGGCTCTGCGTGCCACATGTGTGCCATCATGGAACGAGGGCCTCCTGCTTGAGCAGCAGGCTGGACTAGAAGATGTCCAAGGTCCCTTCCAATTCTGTTATTCTGTGTCATTGCTGCCTTTCAGCAGTTTAAGATACAAGCATTGCCTGCCTTGCCAATTCTTCCAGGCTTCAGGAATGACCTGCAAGAGTAGAATAAGTGGGGTGGGAGCTGTTGCTTTTTTCTTTCTTCCTGGGGGAGCATTCTTTGCACCAGGGCAGAAATGGGCACACTCCCTGCCTGGAAAGTTAAAAAGGTTGGAGGGCACACAGATCTTGGTCAAATCCTACAGGAAAAAGCCTGATGTGCACATTCTTGCAAAAATCTGTGGTAGAAACCGTTTTCTTGTGTATTCTGCCATCATGTGGAAGAAAAGGAAGGCAATCATCCCTGCTTGTTCAGCATTTCATGAGAGAGACCACCAGAATCTTTGGAGATTCTGAAAAAAACTTAAATGTTCTGTTCTCTGCAGCTTTTTCTTGGGTAAAAAGGAAGCATCCTAGCTGGTTTCACTCGCACAATGTTCTTTGGAACTTGGTCACTCAACAAGATGGAGCAACGGCATCCATTTTGCTTTCCTTGAAGAAAAACATTAGGAATGGGTGGCATGTAAATAACAGAAAATGAGAAAAGAAATGAGCTTGATTTGACTTCTGTCTGGGAAAGTCTCATATCTGGGCAGGGGGGAATGTACGTTTTTCCCAGGTAAAAGTAGTTCAAACGATGCCCCTAGGGACCATCCTATGAAAGAATATTTAGCTGGATCAGGACAAGGGGGAAATTGATTTAATTATCTGTGCAACTTACTTAAATTAAATGCCAGTAACATTACTTTTACATTTAAACTGTCACTTTTGTTGAACTAAACATTGTGAAATATTAATAAGTTTTGAAGCCTTTTGCTGGCCTCACCCAAGACTTCTGGATGGCATGACACCCTGATATTTACTATTGATTGTTTTTATTTAATACATTTTAAAAACATTTCATCTTTGAAAAAAACTCAAAACATTTTCCACCAGAGAAGTCGCATACTTCTGTGTTAGAGGGTGTCACACTTGGGTGTTGGTTCTCTCCTTTTTGCTTTCCTCTGTAACAACATGTGTGCCGAATGTGTTTCCACAAAGAGGTTTTCATCTCTTCACATTCCCCTGTTTCCCTAAAGTCCACAGTTCTCGAGTGAGGAACCCTCCACAGATATTGCTCACTTGCCAATTTGGTCTTGTGGTAAAGGCACCAGGTTAAAAACCAGGAGATGGTGGGTCCCACCTTCGGCACAAAAGCCAATTGGGCGACTCGCAGGACCAGAAATGAAAAAAAAATCATCAAATGATTCAAAGTGCAGATTGTGCAGAAGAAACAGCAACTCATACACTCAGTTCGTGCAAAAAGATCACACAAACTGACAATAAACAACAACAAAACACTGTGACCAAAATGATTCACTGGAACATCTGTAAAAATTATCATGTGCCAATGATGAATAATTAGTGGAAAGACAGAGTTGAAAAAGTAGTCAAAAACAAAAAAGGTTAAGATATTGTGGGATTTCCAAATTTTAACCAATAAAGTTGAGTCACATAACATACCAGATTTAACTGTGACTGAAAAGAAGAAAATGTGGATAATTGGTGTGGTTATAGCAGATGAGTGAGATGGGCAGTTTAGATATAATAAAGATAATAAAATAATAAATAAATAAATAAAATAAGATAAGATAAAGAATTTATCAGGCCCAAACAACCAAATTGATACATATAGAATTCAAATAGCTACTTTATTGTTCTTTGCCTGTTATACAGGAATCTTCCCAGTCTGCCAGCTTCTGCCAGGGAGAGACCAGATCAGGCTCAAAGGTGTGTGTGTGTGTGTGTGTGTCAGACTTCTTGAGGTTACATATTAAGTCCAAGCTAATCCCTCACTTAAATCTTCCTGCCAATTGTGATAGTTGTTCTCCAACAGAATTGGAAAAAACCACAAAGTAACAAGATCGGAAAATTGAAGTTGAACGATTATAGGATAAATCTGTGGTTGTCTCAGTGGTGATTGACACACAAGGTTCCATACTAAAAAATCTTGCCTGACACTTAGAAAATTTGCTAATTGACGAAATTTCCCTCTGTCAATTGGAAAAGGCCACACTGCTTGAATCCACACATATATTACGCTGATACACTATCACGTTCTACCTTATTGGGAAGAACTTGATGCGTATCAAGGCTAACATCCCCTGTGATTTTGTCTTGTTGTGTATATAATAATAATATTAATAAGCAGCAATGTTGCATTGGAATATTTGTAAGAAATCCCCTTAGCCTGCAAGCAAGAACTAGCGGGATCATAAAATAGACAAAGTCATAAAAATTAAGAAGCTAAATTGCTCTGGGACTTTAGAATTCAAACAGATACCTGCCATATAACACCCCAGACTTAACAATTGTCTATAAGAAAGACAAAAAAAAAAAAAACCCTAGATAGTGGATGTGGCAGTTCCCGGAGAGAGCAGAATAGAAAAGAAAGAACTGGAGAAGATAAGAAATATGAAGACTTAGAATGACTGTGGCAAAAATACGCAAGGGCAGTAGCTATAGTTCCAATTGTAATAGGTGCCTTGGGTGCAATGCCAGAATAACTGGAGCACCACTTGAATACTATCGGCATTGACAAATTCACCATCAGTCAATTGCAAAAAGCAGCTCTTACTTGGAACAGCTTCCATCATTCAACAAACCCTTTAACACTGTCAAAGTGTTAACCACATTTGCCTATCCCAGCTGCTTGGAAAGAACTTGATAGGTGGATAAATATATCAAGCCCAATCTAAACATCTGGCTGATTGTACAAGCAACCATAATAACATTATAAAGCCAATCGGAAAAGAAAGCCACTTCTGGGACCAGTTGGCAATCATCGTGGACATCTTTTAAAAAGTTCTAACTTATTTTTAAGCAATTAATGGTGTTTCTGACAGCAGCCAGTTCAGCCTCTACTTCCTTAAAGCAGATTTGAGGAAATCAATAATGGGCAAGTAACAGAAGATGATGCAGACAAATTAGCCAGAGAAGGACAAGCCCAGTTCGGGATAAATCAGCCTCGATTCTGTAAACAAGCACATCTTCATGCATAGATGCTTCTTCCCTGGCTAAAAACAGATTCCAATAAGGCTTGTTGAGTAAATATCATTTGCAAGATGAATTAATAACTAATTACCAAAAACATAAATCAAGTTTATGAGTAAACAGTTTTTGCAACTCGGGGAAGGATAGTAAGGATTGTACTAGCACAGGGGTGTCAAACTCAAGGCCCACAGGAAGAATCCAATCCATGGGGTGATTAGATCTGGTCCTCAGGGCTGGCCTGGAAACAGCTAAGGACCAGTCTGTAGTGCCTCTGCCAGTGAAAACAGAGCTAAAGACAAAACAAACGGAGAAATGTTCCCCCTTCTGCATTTGAGCATGCAAGAAGGGACAGGAAAGGAGAAAGGGAAAGAGAAAGAAAAAGAAAAAGAAGGAAAGATGGGAAGATAAAAAGGAAGGAAAAAGAAGGAAAGAGGGGAAGGAAGAAGAAAGGAAAAAGGAAAGGAAGGGAGAGAGGAGATTATAATGAGAGGGAGGGAGGGTTTCAGGGAAGTCCTGCCTTACCACTTGGCCACCACAGGTGCCCCTGACACAAATCCCATATCATGGCCAACATGGCCATGCCCACCCCTTGGCCCTCAGAGGTCAAACACAACCCTGTTGCAGCCCTTAATGAAATCCAGTTTGACACCCCTGTACTAGCAGATCTACTGCTGTTAAAAGGGGGCCCCTCAGAAGCCAAGGCTGCAGAAGGTGACATGGACTAGGAGGCTAAAATCCCAAGAAAGTTATGAAGCACTCCAAAAAAATTGCATCAACTAGGGAAACAAGCTGCAAATGAGGTTTGTTCAATCTAACGAGGAGCGGAGGGGGGGAGGAGGGGGAGTCTTCATGTAGGTTTCCAAAGGCTTGAAGTGTGATCTCACCAAGAGAGGAGATCTTAGATCAAGGGACTGAAATAAAACTGTCACTGTTGTCACCCTGTTATCCTCATTTGTTCCATTCAGATGTTCGGTCACGAGTGGCAGGGTTCAGGTTGCCCAATGTGCACCATTGGCAGTCAGGAAAGTGATACTGGGGGGTAGGAGGTGGGGGCAAAGCTTGGTGGAAGGCAGAGGTGGGATTCAGCCGGTTCTGGCCAGTTCTGGAAAACCGATAGCAGAAATTTTGAGTAGTTCGGACAACCGGCCAATCCCACCTCTGACTGGCCCCACCAATCCCATCTCTTCTCTGCCTCCCATTGAGTCCCAGCTGATCGGCTGGGTCTCCTTTGGTTGCCCTGCACAGGAGAATGGAGCCGGAAAGCAGGTTAGTGGGGTGAGGAGGGAATAGGGATTTTGCAGTATCCTTCCCCAGCCATGCCCACCAAGCCATGCCCACAGTACCAGTAGTAAAAAAAAAAAAAATTGAATCCCAACACTGGTAGAAAGAGAAAAAAATGATCTTGTAGAAAAAAGGCAGAGCTCAGGAGGCCTCTCCTCTCGCCCCAACACCAAACAGACTGGGGACCTCAGCAGGATGGAGGTCCAGGCAGAAGACCTGAAAGGTCAACTGAGGAAGGAAGGCAATGACCACTGGTCTCCAGGGCATCTTACAAAGGATAGACTCTCAATCCAGCCCCTCCAGATGTACTGGACTGCAACTCTTGTCATCCTTGGCCAGGCCAGTAAAGGAGAATGGAGTCAAACAGATCCAACTCTAATCTCCCTAATATCCAGCTATATTAGAGAAAGCTGATCTAGTCCTTTTTAAAGATCTATTTTTATAATGTCCCTGAAATTAATCATTCCAGGACCTTTGTTGTTGATTGAGGTGAACTGCATCTCTAAATACGTTCAGAATCAGCTATTAATTTCAGCCCAGCACCTACTGTGGGGGGGAGAAAAGAGCTGAGAGCAATTAGTAGCGCATTATTCTGAGATCAACACTCCTAGGAACCCTTAGAACAAAGCATGGGAAACATTCTGCAGTCCTTCAGGATGAGACCCTGTTCCCCGACTGAATCGAACTTGTGTGGGGTGAAGTGAGACCACCCACCACTCCCATAAACTGCAACGCTTCTGGTGGGGTGAGATGAATCTTAAGCAGAGTCAACGCAGAGCAGGAGACACGATGGCAATTATATTCTAGCACAACCATCATTAATTACTGCATCCCTCAAAGTGACTTTCAGTTCTCCCTGTCACAAGCTTTTCTGGAGCATAAGCAGAGGGCAATTCTTCAATTACTTAGAGCTGAGGAAAAATTAGGCCCACAGCTTTCTCATTTGTGTACAGGAGCTGACTCCAGGGGTGGGATCCTACCGGTTCAGGTGAACTGGATGTTAAATTTGCATCTGGTTCACCAAACCGGAATTTGAACGCACCGGCTGGCCCCGCCCACCCCTCCCCTTCCCGGAGTCTCCCCAGGGCCCATTTTGGATGCAGGTAAGTGTAGGGTCTGCACGGAGGCTCTGGAAGCGTGAAAAAACGGGCCTTCCAGAAGTCCAGAAATGGGCCTGTTTCCGGCTTCCAGAGGGCCTCCAGTGCCCAGGGGAGTCTGTTTTCGCCCTCCTAGAGGCCCAAGGGAAGCCTCTGGATGTCAACTCATAAAACATTTTGTATGCACATTTTATAGTTGTCAACAGAAAGAAGGGGGGGAGTTCCAAAGAGCAGGTAGCAGTGTGGAATCGAAAGTACATTCCATTCATGTTTTCTTCAGAGACTGATTAGATGACTGAAGCTTCTGCCACGCAAAAGTCTAATTGGAGAGCATGATTGATGACTCTTGGCTATGGACGTGTCCTTTTGGATGATACACTCAGAGGGGTGGGGCCGTAGGGGGGGGGGAAGGCAGGATCAAGGGTGACAGTGAATTACATGTCACAAAGTTGGCTACGCCCAAACTAATGCCGGAATGTCAACTTCTAATAAATCCTTTTTAGTTTTGGCAGTGTGGCTCGAGGCTCATGATTTAATTGGAGTAACTGCCGGAATCCTGACACCGGACCCTTGGGAAGGTGCAAAACAGCCCTCCCGGAAGTACCAATAGGCCACGCCCACCATGGCCACACCCATATAGCAACTGAGCAGCGAACTGGTTGCTGGGATTTATTTTTTTGGGGTTAAGTTTTATTGATTTTTAAGGACAAACAAAAACAAACAAAACATAAAAACATCCAGCTTTCTTCCTAAGTATAACAAACAGTTGTCATGTTAGTTTACAATTTTTTTGTGCATTGATTTCATAGTCTCAATTACAGTTATATTACATAAATAACTCATATTATCAGAAACTGAATATCCTAGTTTGATCCTAGTTTGATTATTATTAATCATTTGACTATAATTTTGTTCATTCATACTTTGCGAGATAGCTATACTTAGTTTATTTTATAACAATTCATATATTGCTTCCCCAAATCTATCTTAAAAACATTTTATATATGTAATAATAATAACAAAATTAAAAAAAAGAAAAATACATCTATTATATTCATTATTTTCTATAATTCTACATATTCTATTACTATAGTTTTGTTATCTAGCCATTGATAGAGAAGGTCCCAAATTTTTGTAAAATTGTTTATCCTCTTGTTCTCTAATTTCAAATGTCAATCTACTCATTTCAGCACATTCCATTATTTTCTTGATAATTTCCTCCTGCAATGGTATTTTCTCATTTTTCCAATTTTTAGCAAATACAATCCTAGCTGCTGTTAATACATTTACAATCAAATATTTTAAATCTTTGCTGTATGTATCAGGTAAAATTCCCAATAAAAATATATCTGCTTTTAAATCTATGTGCTTTTTAGTCATTTTTTCCAACCACGTGTGGATTTTAGTCCAATATTTTTTGCATCCGCACAAGTCCACCACATATGTAATACTGAGCCAGGTATCTGATGACATTTCCAACATCTTTCGGATTTATTTTTTGAACATTCCTGCTATTCTTGCCAGGGGAAAATGCACCTGTAAACATCTTATACAAATTTTCTTTAAATGCTGTTGAACATTTTCATTTTATAATTTTTGAGACCACAATTTTTTGCCATTTCTCTAGATCAATCCCATATCCAAAATTCTCTCCCAAACAATCTAGTTTCTTTTAACTTGTTCTTCTTCTAGCTTAATTTCTAATAAATATCCATACAATTTTTTAATCACCTTTTCATCAGTACCTGCAAAATCTTATCTAAAACAGTCAATTTTATTAATAAAAACCTTCTGTTTTAAAGTCTTTTTGATACCTTGAATGTATTTGCGTGTAGAAAAAACCAATTCATCTTTATACCTTGTTCCTCTAGTTTTTGCATTGATTTAAGTTCACCCTTTTCATTCAAAATTTCCCCATATCTGTTTGTTCCTTCTTATATGTTATAGGATTAAGAAAATGCTTCAATAGTTGATAACTAATTTTCAAATAACATTTCTTTTATCTTCTCCCAATTTAACCACAGAGACTCCCGTATATGATGTCTTCTAAAAATAACTGTGTATTTTAGTTCCCTTATACCATAAAAGGCATGCCCACCCAACAACAGATCATGTCCTTCTAATGGCAACAATCTAGTATTTTCTTAATGTTATCCATTCCTTAACCCATGTCAAGTTGTAGCTTGGTAGTAAAACTCCCAATTAGGCAGACCAAATCCTCCTCTAATTCTAGCATCTTGTAAGAGTTTAACTTTATTCTCCTTTCTTACCTTGCCATATATATTTCAACACCAAATTTTGTTCAAATCTTCAAAGCAGTCCTTTCCAAGCCTAATTTGTATTGTTTGAAACAAGTATAGGATTCTGGGTAAAATATTCATTTTGATTGTTGAAATTCTCCCTGTTTAGTGACAATTTGTAGGTTTTCCTTTCGTCAAGTCTAGTGCTATCTGTTGTTTAAGTTTAATGTAATTGTTCTTCTTTTAATGTAATACATCTTGCTATGTCAAATGTATCCCCAAGTATAAACCTTATTTCGTGACTTGAATATTTCATCTGCCAATTCTTCTTTTGTCTTAGTAGCATATTCTTTTTCAAAATCTTTGTCTTGTCTTTGTTTATTTCAAGCCGGCCACCTTGCCATATGCTTCTATCTTTTCCAATAGTTTTTGTGCTGTTTCTAGAGGGTCTCTAAAATAAAAGCCAAGTCACCCGCAAAAGCTTGCAGTTAAAATTCTTCCTTATTTTTCATTCCTTTTATACTCTTTTTGTCTCTAATGTTTCTATTTAACACTTCCAGAGTTAATATGAATAGCAAAGGTTGGTTGCTGGGATTTTTCAATCCCACCCCTGGCTGACCTCAATGGTCGATGAATTGTATTTTAAGATCTGCAGGAGGACAGTCATAATAGATGACCACATACTTCATCCGAGGGCACATAAAGGGTGAACTGGCCCCTTGGCCCTCTCCTGTTTGCCTTGCTGCCAAGTCCTAATATTTGCTCTCTCACTGTCTGCACAATGACTCGCTCTGCAATTTAAAACTGTTTTTTTAAACTAATTTGCATCAGGTTAAAAGCATCGAGCTTATCACCAGTGTGCTGTTAAAAATTGCTTACAAATGAATGGTGCTTTTACTCATTTAGATTCAGTTCTAAATCAGTTTCTAAATCAGTTTAGAAACAACTTCCAGGCCCCAAACAAGATCTGAAGATCCACCTTGCCCAGGGACTATACATGACAGGCATAGGTACACACTCACACTGCAAAAAGGAATGTCACTGGACAAAGTCACAAACCTGACCCTGTTGTCTGTAAAATATGGCGATGTGGCATCTCTTCACGAACTAACAACTTTCCAGACCCCGGAAACAGGTAAACAGAGACTTGTTCTCAGTCTCTGCAAATTCATACTATAATCTATGGGGATGAATCAACAAAACTGTTCTGTTTTCATCTTAAAAAATATCCTTAGAATAGAATAAGAGAGTTGGAAGGGACCTTGGAGATCTTCTAGTCCAACCCCCTGCTGAGGCAGGAAACCCTATACCATTTCAGACAAAGTGTTGTCCAATCTCTTCTTTAAAATTTCCAGGGTTGGAGTATTCACAACTTCTGGAGGCTGTTCCAGTGGTTAATTGTTCCAGTGATTAATTGCCCTTGCTGTCAGGAAATTTATTCTTAGTTCTAGGTTGCTTCTCTCCTTGATTAGTTTCCACCCGTTGCTTCTTGTCCTGCCTTCAGGTGCTTTGGAGAATAGCTTGACTCCCTCTTCTTTGGGGCAGCCCCTGAGATATTGGAAGACTGCTATCATGTCTCCCCTAGTTCCTCTTTTCCTCAGACTAGACAAACTCAGTTCCAGCAACCGTTCTTTATATGTTTTCCCCTCCAGTCCCCTAATCATCTTTGATGCTCTTCTCTGCACTCTTTCCAGAGCAGGGGTGTCCAAACATTTTGCAAGGAGGGCTAAATTTGGTGAGGTGAAAATGTTCAGGTGCCAACCATTCAGCCTGCCATTCATGGGAACTGCTGTGTGGTGAAGGGAAAAATGCTGGCCGGTGGGGATTAGTGACAGGCTGAGCTGGCAGGGAGAAGAGGCTGTGGGCTGCTCAAAATTTGAAAACGGGCCGGAATGCCTGTTCTAGAGCATCAACATGTTTTCTACATCGGGGCGTCCAAAACTGGATGCAGTATTCCAAGTGTGGCCTTACCAAGGCATTATAAAGTGGTATCAACACTTCATGAGATCTTGATTCTATCCCTCTGTTAATGCAGCCCAGAACTGTGGTGGCCTTTTTGGCAGCTGCTGCACTCGGCTGGCTCATATTTAAATGGTTGTCCATTAGGACTCCGAGATCCCTCTCACAGTTATTACTATTGAGCAAGGTACCACACATATTGTACCCTATATTCTTTATGTTATGTTAACAAGCAAATGTGTGCAGTACATATGTATGTATGTATGTATGTATGTATGTATGTATATGTGTATATGTATATGTATATATATATGTATATACGCACACACACACAGATATATACACATATACTTTGGGGAGGAAAACAAGGGGAGAAAAATTCTGCCTCTGCCTACCAGCATCATCGGTATCCATCAGGCATCCTGTTAGTGTGTAAGAGAGTTGAGGGCTGTTTGGAAACTGAAACAGTATTTGCTGTGAGCAAGTAGGAGACAGCAAGGAGCCTGGGCGTAGCTTAGCTCAACTGTTCAGAACTAAAACAGGTTGCTGCTGTGAAAATAAAACTGAAACTGAAACTCCTCTCCTTTGCTTGTGTTTTGCATTTGGAAGAGATTTCTTTTCAGGTGGGGAGGGGGAGTAGAATTCCTTAGCATCAGAGCATGTTAATAATAATATAGGAAATACCGATGCTCTGATGGGCATTTTGGAAAATCCTTTCTTAGGGAGCACCTAGAAGCCAAGGGAAACATACGTGCCAAAAGTCAAGTTTATAGGCTTTACGGTTCTGGAGATTTTGTGATGATGGTATTTCACTTTTATATAGATAGATATATGACAGAAAAAGGCAACCACAGGGAGGGTCCAAAAAGTCAAGATTCTTCAACGTTGTGGGGCCTCGATCACAGGGTGCAACTGCCATCTTGATTTTTTGGATCCTTCTGGTGGTTCCCTCTCACACCTATTAGCACCAACTAAATTCAGCAAGTGCCTCTATTCCCGAGATCCCCACATCTAGCCAAGTATAGGTAAATGTTCCACCCCAGGAAGGGGTTTCAATCAGAGTTAGGAGCCCCTTGTCCCTTTGGCCAGACAGATGGCAGTTTTCTTTTCCTATATCCCTCTCTGCTACATTCCTGTTCTGATCCAGCCTTCGCAAGCAATGATAAGCCTCTTACTCGTAAGTAAAAACAACCCCCTTTTCAAAACAGAGCAGTAAGAGTCTTTTATTTATTCATGTGGATAAACAAAAACCAAATGTAATTAGTCCCAACAAACTTGGTTCTGGCCAAGGAATCAGAACTGCTCACTGTATGCTAGAAAATGAACGGTTGTCTGCGACAACTGGCAACTTCCAAACCTCTCCTATTTATTTCCCAGCCAGGGAGGGACTGGCTGTCGTTTGTGTCTGCCTCTCCCTGAGAGCCCGCTTATAGCTTTCTTTTGCTCTCCTCTCCTCTCTACGCATAAGTGCATCTGGGATGGGGCCCATCTGTTTCTCTCCCTCACTCAGCTTAGTTCCTGAAGGTAGCTGCTGCCTCTCCACCTGGGGGAGGACGGAAGGTTCCAGCTCTGCCTCTGTCTCCGATGCTGTTTCCTTATCAGAGCCTTCTTGGGTGCGTGTGGGCATGCAAACCCATCACCGTTCTTCCAACTGTTACTGGAAAAGCCCTAAGGGAACTTTTGGGCTCCATCTTTTTGGGAGGCCATCCTTTCTGTAACCTTCCCTGGTCCCTGATCTTCAGTTACGTAAGGATTTCTCCTCAGATTTCCCACTCAAGGAAGACAATGTGGGAATTGCTGAGAAGTCTGGGTGTTGAATCTACACAACTGGAGAGGACCAAGAGATTGTCCTACAATTAACACCACTGAGTGTTTGATCCCATCAGCAAATCCTGTGGGACCATTGAGTCCCTGTGCCCTTGCCAGACTCGAATTTGTTCTCCTGAAAACTCTTGGGGCCCTCGAGCAGGTACTCATATGGTGTGATAAATAGAATAGGTGGTACTTGGCTCAACAGTAGTAACTTTGAGAGGGATCTTGGAGTCCTAGTGGACAACAATTTTAAATATGAGCCAATGGTGTGAAGCAGCAGCCAAAAAAGCCAATGCAGTCCTAGGTTTAACAGAGGGATAGAATCAAGATCACAAGAAGTATTTGTATCACTTTATGAAGTCTTAGTAAGACTACATCTGAAATAGTGCATTCAGTTTTGGTCACCACAATACAAAAAAAGATGTGGAGACTCTAGAAAGAGTGCAGAGAAGAGCAACAAAGATGATTAGGGGACCAGAGCCTACAAGATATGAAGTATGATCGCAGGAATTGCATATGAGTAGTTTAAGTGGTTAGAATGCAGTACTGCAGGCTACTTCTGCTGATTGCTGGCTCCCAACAGTTTGGCAGTTCAATCCTCACCACGCTCAAGGTTGACTCAAGCTTCCATCTTTCGAGGTGGGTAAAACGAGGACCCAGATTGTTGGGGACAAGAGGCTGACTCTGTAAACTGCTTAGAGAGGGCAGTAAAACACCGTGAAGCGGTATATATTGTAAGTCAAAGTATCATTGGTATTGCTATTAATGAAAAGAAGGAATAGGGGTGACATGATAACAGTCTTCCAATATTAGAGGAGCTGCCACAAAGAGGGAGAGGGTCCACCTATTCTCCTGTTGGAAGTTAAAATCCACCCCTCTTCTAGGAAACTGAAATATTTTAGGATATACTAAAAAGGCAGAATATTTCCCCTAAAAAGAGAAGTAGAAACTCAGAGACAGAAACTCAGCCCCCCACCTTTGCTAATGGACCATTACTCTGACCTAGGCCAGTCTATTTTACATAACAAAGATTTACCCCAGGTAAAGCTATAATAGGAATTGCCCAAAGCCCTTTCATGACATCATCACCCAGAAAGGATCAACCAAGCCTGGGACTCAGGATGCCTACAGAGTTGCCCCTGCATGGCCCTATGGGAGTCTGACATCCAATCAGAACACAAAGCTCAAATTCAAATCCCAACAGAGGGCATAAAACCAAGGGTCTCTCAGTATTTTGGCCCTTCTTTTCCTTCACTCAATATCTTGAAGCATGTGATCGTCCTTTTCCCTTTGGAGCTCCGAGCCATGTGGTCCTGTCCACCTTTAAACCTTCTTTCCAAACAGCCTCCGTGTTTCCAGTGTCTTTTTCCCCACTTGGAACTGAACCCAGAAGGATGTTTCTTTCAACACTCCAAAGCACCTGAAGGCAGGACAAGAAGTAATAGATGGAAGATCATCAAAGAGAGATCCAACCTAGAACTGAGGATAAACTTCCTAACAGTGGGAACAATTAACCAGTGAAACGACTTGCCTCCAGAACTTGTGGATGCTCCAACACTGGAGGCCTTTAAGAAGAGACTGGACAGCCACTTATCTGAAATTGTTTAGGGTCTCCTGCCTGAGCAGGGGGGTTGGAACAGAAGGCCTCCAAGATCCCTTCCAACTCTGTTATTCTATTGTTCTGTTAGTTTCCTCCAGTTTTGCTTTGCTTACCAGGAATGCACCGTCCTTCCCTTGGTTTTCCTTGATGAAGGACAACTGAGATACAGCTGGGCTTCTGCAGCCAACTGTGTCCACCTATTGTACCTCTGAACATTAAACGATGAATAGTTAGCAAACCTAGGGTCATTTTTGATGTGCAAAGTTCCAAAACAACTTTTTTGCTTTGCCAGAACTAAATTGAGCTGCCGACTCAAGGTGATAACTTGAACACCATCTGCTGCTTCCAAGGCCAATGAGATTTGGAACAGAATGAGAATTTGCAATCCTGCACCCCAAAATGAGAGGGCTTCTTCTGTGGGTGTCTCCCTGGGAGAGATCTTGGGTGAGCTGAGAGCTTCTACCTGCAGGGCTTTTCTCAAGAGGACTTAAGCTTATTGTACCCTATGACTATCACTAAGTGTTGTTCCTGATGATTCTTGACTCTTGACCTATGTATCTTTTCTTTTATGTATACTGAGAGCATTTGCACCAAGACAAATTCCTTGTGTGTCCAGTCACACTTGGCCAATAAAGAATTCTGTTCTGTTCTGTTCTGTTCTGTTCTATTCTATTCTGTTCTGTTCTGTTCTGTTCTGTTCTGTTCTATTCTATTCTATTCTTGTTGTACCCTATGACTATCATTAAGTGTTGCACCTGATGATTCTTGACTCTTGATGAATGTATCTTTTCTTTTATGTATACTGAGAGCATTTGCACCAAGACAAATTCCTTGTGTGTCCAACCACACTTGGCCAATAAAGAATTCAATTTCTATTTCTAAGTGAGAGAGGGTGGGACAGGAAACCAGGAGCGAGGAACAAAGAGCCTGGGAGAAGGTGTGCCTGAGGTCCCGTTCCAGGAACTTTTCCTTCCCAATTAATTCTGTAAAGCAGCTTTGAGGAGTTTTCATTTTAAAAATGGCCCAGAAAAGGTGCCTATTGCCACTGTCATTTATTGATTCCTAAGAGGTCATCTTGGTCCAGCAGCAGAGAAATTGTATTTCTGATGCATAAAGTTGATGACAGAGTTTTCAGCACTAATGGAAAATTTGACACAACAAGATTCTGGCAGCTAACGTTATGTTTCTCCAAGATAATTTGCTAGCCAAGAGCTTTAATTTAATTTCCTCTGCTAAAAAGAGTCCCTCAGTACAGAGCAGCTAAAGCAGCCATACTGGAGAGAGCTGATCAGGCCGGGATGCCCGTCTTCTGTCTTCATTTATCTGGCAGATCTGAATTATTTCTCTTGTTACCCACGGAGGCCTCTTCCATAGGGCCGGCTGAATTACTGTCCAGCAGCCCTTGAACAGAGGAAAAGTATGTCAGCATAAAAGCATTCTGTCCCTCATAGGCTTCTGCCGCAGTTGTGAAGCCGCTGAAGGATGCTGCCTTTCCTTAATTATAGTTATCGCAGGCCAAATTACAGAAAAGGTTGATGGGAAAACTCTGTTTTTTTCCTCTCCCATCTGCTGACAGAAAAACAACCACAAGTCCATCTCCCTGAAGCAGAACCAGTCAAGGTTAAGCTAAATTATACAGGGGTCTCCAACCCTGGCCACTTTTAAGACTTGTGGACTTCAACTTCCACAAGTCTTAAAGTGGCCAAGGTTGGAGACCCCGAGCTAGAAGACTGCTTAGAATGGCAGATTTAGCCCCTGGCAAGTTGCCCACCTTATAGGTGACGGGCATTGAGGGGGTTTGTGGGAGGAAGTATGGCTGGGGATTGGAGAGGCTCATCGGCAGCCTTTGCATGTTTCCTCGCAATCGGGCAATCCCTAACTCAGGCCCACATTTGAAAATCAACCTGTAGACTGATCAGAGTGCAAAGGGGGCGAGGAAAGGAAAAAAGAAGCCTTGCCCTTTAAGGAAAAAGGCATTTTTTTTCCTTTTGTGGATTCAAATTTCCCTGCTGGGAAGTTTTAATGCAAAATGATTTGATCAGCTGAGTTGAAGGTCAGAATCAGTTTATTAATAGGAAGGCAGATAAGAAGAAATCTCACAGCGTTCCTAGGATTAATCTAATATGTGAGTAGGAAAACCTCTCTCTTGTACACTTCAGGTTCTTTGATTTGTAAGTGAAGTCTTTGATTTGTGTCTGTTGAATTCCTGTCTCTTTGAGATTGGGATCTCTTCCTGGGATCTTGGTAGGAGTAATTGTTTTATAGTCCAATCTGTTTTTCCCTGATCCTTTGTAGCTATCATTTTGCACCTGGTTGCAATATCCTGAGTTTCCTGTTATGCTGTTTGCTTTTCACAAGTTATTTTGTAGCTTGCTATCTATTTGATTTCTATGGGAAAGGATCCTAGCTAATGTGTATCCCATGCAAAGCTGGGGGCTAATGGAGCTGTCCCTGCTTGTGTTTTCCCCTCTCCTTTCTTTTAGGGGAATTTTCTTTCCCCTTCTAATGTTTTCCTAGAAGAGAGGGGAATTGTACCTTCCAACAGGGGCACGAAGAAAACACTTATATAAGAAGTGCTTTATTATTAACATAGGCAAAAATTAGAAAGCAGCGCTATTTGAAGGTACCAGTTTGGCTCTCGACAATGGAAGCACTTATTCATCTGATTGTTATTAATATGGGAAATATTGTTAGATATAAAGATATCTTGAATGAAAAGGGTGAACTCAAAAACTAAACAAGATGTCAAGCCCGAAATTGTCGGAAGTGTAGCCATTTTAGTTTGTCTTAGGACATATTCTTTTTCTTACTTTCTCTGTGGCACTCATAGGGGGAAGGGTTGTGGGCTTGACACATTCCTAAGGGGGGGAGGAATGGATGTAGAGAGAGTGTTATGGCGAGGTGATCTTCTTTCCCGTGGGAAAGGAACTGTTCAGGCTGGAGATTTATGACATCAAGCAACGTTGAATTACTTCTATTGGAGAATGTGACTTTGGGGGGTTGTTTCAAACTTCTAATATTGTGGGGTAATTGTGGGTTGGGCCAGATCCGGAATTACCATGGACTTTGCCAATTTGATGCTTTCCTAAATAAAAGAAATCTTTTTGAAGATGGACTTTGTTCTTTTTCTTTTGACATGGATTTCATTACTTGGAATCCTGACACAAGAATTAAATGAACAAGGAATTGATATGGTTTGGTATTCATATGTACAAATATAGTCTAGACATGAAAAAGTTGCTGAACAAGATGATTTCTATAAAGAATTGACAGAACTGGATAAAATATTAACTGGAACAGAAGAAAAATTGATAAAAAATTTATAGTTACTTCCTGGGTATTAAAATGGAAGAACAATTGAAACAGACAATGATAGTATGGGCAAATTTTTTTGCTTATACTATAAAGTTAGATAAATGGCAAAAGCTGTGGGAGAGAAACTATAAATTAACATTGTCAACTGCATATAAAGAAAATCTGTATGTTTTATAGATGGCATTTTGCGCTGGCAAGACTGGCAAGGATGTTTAAAGATAAATCATCTAAATGCTGGAAATGCCACCAGACACCAAGATCATATTATCATATGTGGTTGCTATGCGTAGAAGCAAAAAGATATTGGACGAAAATACATACATGGTTGGAAAAGATGACACAGCGGCACATAGATTTCAAACCTGAAATATTTTTGTTGGGGATTATACCAGAAACTTAGAGTAAAGAAAAGACATATTTAATTATCCATGTGGTAACTGCAGCTAGAATTGTATTTGCACAAAATTGGAAAAATGAAAAGATTCCGACAGAAGAGAATGTGATAAGGAAAATATTAGAATGTCCAGAAATGAACAGATTAACACTTGCAATTAAAGGGAAGGAGCACTCTGAATATTACCAGATATAGGAACTATTTTATCAATGGCTAGAGAAAAAATATGAAAGCTAGAAATAATCAATAAGCTAGTGAAATATAGAAAATATGTTAATAGAACTGAACATGTTAAGGAGTGTTATAGTAATAAAAATATCATGTATATCATTAAGATTATAGAGAATTAATATTAAAATGATGAATATGGTTGTAAAATTTATCTGTTATTGCACAAGATATTTGTATCCAGTTGACATACTCTTAAATGAAAGATGAATTGTATGTATGTATTTTAAATAAAATAAAAAACTGACAAGCAAAAAAGAAAAAGAAAAAAAGGAGAGACTGGACAGCTATTTGTTTTGAATGGTATATAATTTTCCAAGTGTTTATGATTTACATTTTGTTGATTATTCATATCCACTCAATGCTCAGTAGAAGTAAGAGTCAAAAATTAAACAAACTCTTAAAATCCAATAGAAACAATTGGCGCAATCAATTTTAATACACCCAAAGGCCTGCCTAAATAAATGTGTTCAAATCCAGAGAGCACAGAAGCAAAGAACTTTTGGGGTATGTATGTACATTTGTAAAAAAAAAAAAAAATGAATATGGTAGCTGTGACTGTGTGATTGAAGCCTTGATCCTTTTTATGCAGGTTGCTTTAATTGTGTGGTTGCAGCTGTTATGATATGTACAGAATAACACTTGAGTAACAAGGATATGCACATGGAAACGTTTATGGGAGTAGTTATGAATAATTAGTCAGCCACACACAGATACACTAAATTGAGTTAAAGTTTCCTTTAAGAAATAGCACAATCCAAAAAATGGCCCAGGTCATATACATTTAACAGTCTAAAGAATATCCAATTACAAAGTCTTCTTACTGGTTGCCTTTGTCATTTACAGTAAACAAAGATATCAAAGTATAAGCACAGCATAAATAGAACAGAATGTCAGAGAAAGAGCATGTCAGAAACACAGAATGTCAGAGACAGCAAGCCATGATCTATAGCTCCCTCTTATGGCAATTTCACAATACAATCAACCAATCGGAACATAGTACAAATCAATACAGTAACTTTGTCTTAAAGCTACAAACATACATTGTTGGTTTATATATTGCCAACCCAATTAATTGGTGGACAAATTCCTAACATTCTATACCATTTCAGATAAATATACTGAAATATACCATTACAGTTGTCCAGTCTCTTTTTGAAAGCCTCCGGTGATGGAGATCCACAACTTCTGCCGGCAAGCTGATTGCTCTTACCATTAAGAAATTTCTCCTGAGTTCTTGGTTGCTTCTCTCCTTGATTAATTTCCATCCATTGTTTCTCAACTTGCTTTTTGGCACTTTGGAGACAAGTTCAATCCTTTGCCTTTGTGGCAGCTCCTCAAATATTGGAAGACTGCTATGATATCTCATCTACTCCTTCTTTTCATTAGACTAGCCATACCCAATTCCTGCAATCATTCTCTGTATATTTTAGCCTCCAATTCCCTAATCCTTTCTCTCCTTTTGCTCTTTCCAGATCTCAACATGAATGAATGAATGAATGAGTGAATGAACATCTTTTTTGTATTTTGGTGACTAAGATTGGATTCAGTATTCCAAGTACCATGGTGGCTCAGTGGTTAGAATGCAGTACTGCAGGCTACTTCTGCTGACTGCCGACATCTTAAAGGTAAAGGTTCCCCTTGCACATACGTGCTAGTCGTTTCAGGCAGACAGAGGTGGCATTCAGCTGGTTCTGACCGGTTCTGGAGAACCGGTAGCAGACATTTTGAGTAGTTCAGAGAACCAGCAAATCCCACCTCTGTCTGGCCCTGTTCCTGTCTCTTCTCTGCCTCTCATTGAGTCCCAGCTGATCTGCTGGCTCTTCTTTGCTTGCCCTGCACAGGAGAACAGAACTGGAAAGCAGGTTAGTGGGGTGGGGAGGGAATGGGGATTTCGCAATGACCTTCCCCTGCGACACCCACCAAGCCATACCCACAGAACCGGCAGTAAAAACATTTGAATCCCACCATTGTGTAAAGGATTGGGGTTAGGGTTCCCCACCTCTAATGGAGAGGATGAGCAAAAAGGGAAGAATATGAACTAGTCTAATCTAAGAAGACATGACTCAGTGTTGCCTAATGCACTGCTTCTAAACGAATTAGCTCAGTTTCTTTTGGAAAATGAGCCAAGGAACAAATAAAGATGAGAATTTGGATGAGAGATGACATGACAGAGGGACTGCAGGAGGAAAACTGTGTTAGTCTATGGTGGCAAAAAGTCAGCAGGTCCTTTTCTGACTAATAGATGTTACTAAAATTTACTCCATCAAATTTACTCCAGCACAGAATGGTTAGGCTGGTTCAGGATTTAAATCGGGGTTGGGAGGAAAGGAGGCAAGTGAAACTAATCATAGAGATGCAGGTGGGACAGAAAGCCAGTATCAACTAAACATTCAAATATGTAATTAATTAACTTAATTAAAATATATCTTAACAATCGTAATGTGTTAAAAACAGTTCCAATATAATTCAGCCTGACAATTACAGTCAGATATCTTGGCAGTCATAAAGCAGGTCACCACATGACTGGCCCCATTTTACTACCATTTTTTGCAATGGTTGTTAAGTGAATATGGCAGTTGTTTAGCGAAACCATTGTGGTGATGGATCGGTTATTGCTGGAAACCGCAAGTAAATGCCAGGTTCCAGCAAAAACATCATAAATTATAGTCCTGGGAGTGCGGCTGTGCAGGTGGCCAGAAATGTGGCCGACTGCCAAGAGCCCAAAATGCTATCAAGTGACTGTGAGGTGGCCCTCAGTTGATGGAACTGGAGCTGGGTCACAAAGTACCAGAGGTGGTATTCAGCAGGTTCTGACCAGTTCTGGAGAACCGATAGTGGAAATGTTGAGTAATTTGGAGAACCGGCAAATATCCCCTCTGACTGGCCCCACCAACCCCATCTCTTCTCTGCCTCCCATCGAGTCCCAGCTGATCGGCTGGATCTTCTTTGGTTGCCCTGCACAGGAGAACGGAGCTGGAAAGCAGGTTACGAGGGTGGGGAGGGAATGGGAGGAAGTATATCCTTCCCTTGCCATGTCCACAAAACCACAGAACCGGTAGTAAAAAATTTTGAATCCTACCACTGCAAAGTACCCTTTGCAGGTCCATACTAACTTACTAACTTGGGGTTTCATTTTAACTTTGAATGGCTGCTAAGCAACCAGTCATAAATCAAGGACTACCTGAAAAACATATGAAAAATGGTTACAGGATTTGGATCTGGCTAGTCTAAAGAAAAGAAGAATTAGGGGTGACATGATAGCAGTATTTCAGTATTTGAGGGGCTGCCACCAAGAAGAGGTGGCACCAGAAGGCAAGAAAGTAACAATGGATGGACACTAAACAAGGAGAGAAGCAACCTGGAATTAAGGAGAAACTTCCTAACAGGGAGGACAATCAACCAGTGAAACAGCTTGACTCCAGAAACTGTGGGCACTCCATCACAGTAAGTTTTTAAGAAAAGACTGGACAGTCAGTTGTCTGAGACGGTATAGGTTCTCCTGCTGAGCAGGGGGCTGGACTAGAAGACCTCCAAGCTCCCTCCAAGCTCATCCATTCTGTTCTAAACCTGTGTGTAAATTAAACAACTGCCCTTCAAAGATGCTTTGAGTTTCATTGTCTCAAAGTGCTCTCTTTGACATCTGTTATAAAGAACTTGGGCGGTTGACATGTTCTGACGATGTTTTGTCCTTGTTTTGAGTCACAGAATAGAACAGAATAGAATTCTTTATTGGCCAAGTGTGATTGGACACATAAGGAATTTGTCTTGGTGTAAATACTCTCATTATACATGAAAGAAAAGATACATTCATCAAGAGTCAAGAATCATCAGAGATCATTTTCAGAGGGTGCACACTATTATGCATATCATAATAAATTAAACAAAATCAACTAGGAAAACAGTCCATATAAATCGTAAAGATACAAGCGACACAGTTACAGTCATACAGTCCACAAGTGGGAGGGGATGGGTGATAAATAGTGATGAGAAGATTAATAGTAATAGTAGTGCAGACTTTGTAAATAGCTGAATAATGTTGAGGGGATTATTTGTTTAGCATAGTGAGGCTTTCGGGAAAAAAATCTCTCTTGTATTTAGTTGTTCTGGTGTGCAGGGCTCTTCCAGCATCATTTTGATGGAAGGAATTGAAACAGTTTATGTCCAGGATGTGAGAGGTCTGTTAAATATTTCTCAGCCCTCTTTTTGACTCATGTAGTATACAGGCTCTATTAGGTGGTTGGTAGTTTGTTAGGAATATTAAGTCACCAAACAGATATTTGGGTTAGAAATATATAAAACCAGGATAAAACATTTTAGTACTATCTCTTTAAGGGAATGCAAGAGCATGCCAATTGGGTGGGTTTTCTCAAACGGCTATAAGATGGAGCCAGAAACCTGGATTGTCTTCGTCTGAGTCTCAGAAGAGAAGAGAGTGTATCCTTATTCCTTCTGTTGTGGAAAAGTATTGCTGTTGCTCCATTTTTCCTAATTGACTGATATTTCTGGATTTTATGTAAGTCTGATACTGAACTGTTTTTGACACTGGACTTGTTACTGGAATATCCCTGGATTGAAAAACTGACTGATTAACCTGTGAATGACTTTTGGACTGCTTATTTTGGACTTTGCTTAAACCTTTCTGGAGGTAAAAACCACATTTACTGTACATGTATGCTGTTGTATTATTCCAACACTACTCTCTATATGTCTCCCTGTATGCGCTCATTCTCCTAACGGGGAATTACATCAACAGTAGTAACTGTTTTTTCATGATGTCATGATGTCAATTGACTGATTGTGTCGATCCTCTTGGGTAACTTCTGTCCTGTACATAGAATCCAAAGGCATATTGCATGCTAGGATGACCTGGAGAGAAAAAACGTGTGAAAAACAGTGCTAATCTTGCAAGTGCAACTGTTGGCTCCTGGGATGATGCTGTTAGTGCACAGGCAAAATGGGCATCTGAGTTAGTTGCAGGAGCCAGTTCCAATGTTGGCATCATGGCCATCCAACTTGAAGTGGCTTCTCACAAGCCATTGCCATCAGCTGGGCCATGATGCCAATGGCTTGTGAGAAGTCACTTCAGGTTGGATGGCTGTCTGAATGAACATCCTGGCCTGCTGCACTGGGCCTGAGAAAAATGCAGGGTCATAGTTGTGTATTCTTAATACTGTTTTGAGTGGCTTCAGCTGTGAGCCATAGGGGAAAATCAGTAGTGCTCTGTTGTTATGTGGTGTGGTCTGTTTTTTAAGACATTCTTCCTCAGAATTGGTCCTATTGATTTGCCTATTGATCTCATTAGGCAGGTAGTTCAATCTCCCCAAATGCCTGGTTTAATTCCATCAGTTCAGCATCTCTGTCAGGTATACCAGAAGAAATGCCTTTGCTAGCACACAGCCTGATTGTAGACAATAGATTTGGTACTGGGTTTGGGGCAGAAACTTGTTAAGAGTTTGCAGCAGAAATTCAAATCCAGAAAACACACAGATGGCTGATTCAGCAGGCGCCTTAACTTCTTTATAAACATAATAATATGAAGTAAAATTTACAATACCAGTAGTAGATTCTTTCAACGTAACATAAGCAAAACCACGAGCAGCAGCAGCTCAGAGCAGAACTCAGTTTCAGTTTACTATAGCAGGCAAGCAAGACACCAATAGAAACAGACATGTCACAGCTCCAGTTCAGAGCAGAACTGTAGTTTCAGTTTCACTTCTCAGCAAAGCACACAGAGCCAAACCACCCCAGACTGTCAGCTCCCATTGGCTGGTCTGTTGCCATGCTTATTCATTGGCTGACTTTTTATTTTTACTAAGCTCTATTCCAGTTCATAAATATACTGTGACAAAACTGGAAGCCTGGAGATAAGCTCCAGAGCCCAAATTCAACCAGAACACCTGACATCTGGTAATCTGTAGGGCCGAAGAGCCTCTGAAACGCCCAGATGACAACAGGCACCCCTCCTCTCCATCTCTGGGCTCTTGACCTGGTGCAAACCCTGAGACCTGGGTTGGAAATTTCCAAGAGAAGAAGCAACACCCCAGCAGACACCTTTGCTAAGGTGTCACTAAGACATGCCAGTGTAGAAAGGGAACTTCATGAGGACAGTGGTGTCACCCAGAAGGGAAAAGGCCCAGGGGGAACATTAGGCCAGCCATGGAACAGGCTTGCATAGGAAAAGAAATCTAATAAAAGAAATTGAGAGGTGCCCCTAGACAAAAAGCCAAACAATTAAGAACATACCAAATCAGCCAAAAGACAGGAATTACAAATAGAAGAGCCATCAAAACTAAAAGAGATCAGAGAAAAAAACCCCGGTAATACAGGAAGCTGCCCCCGCGGAGTTTGTTTTCGCACCTCATTAAGATTGCCTTCTGGCGGAAAGAAAAAAAACAAACTCTGACAGGATTTGAATGTCTAAACCTTATACACAAAGGGAGGGAAAAAAAGGTATAAGAATTGGGAACTTATCATTCAAAAGTTAGCCCCGGGAACGCAGGGACATTGTTTCTAGCCTTCCTGAGAATAAAAAGATCCAGCTTTCAAGCAGTTGTCTGTATCGTTGCATCAGAGCTCTCCCAGCGGGAAAATTTGAACCCTCAGAGAAAGGTACTTTCAGCCTTTCAACACCAGGTTAGTGTCCTCATCACTTATCACATAAGATCAAACTCCAGGACCACCAAGGATCTATGTCTCCAATCCTCATGTCCCTCCCTTGTGTCTAAGCCAAAGAACTTCAGAGTACTAGAACACTAATATTAAAGCACTAGTATGCTAATAGAGCATTAGAACCTTCTCAGCTGGACTATTGTAGCATATTTTACCCAGGGCTGCCCTTGAAGATCTCCGAGAGCTATAATTGGTCCAGAATGTGGTAGTGCAAGTAGTTATGGGTGCCTCATAGTATATCCATGCAACATCACTGCTTCACAAACTCTGTTTACTCCCCAAAGACTCTGGAGTACAATGCAAGATTCTGGTTGTCACCTATAAAGCCCTACAGGTCACGGAGCCACAATATTTGTGGGACTTCCTATTTCTGACTGTTTGTGCCTGTCTCACTTATTGTCACAACACAAGCACACTGTGGGCCCCTTCCCCAGGAGGACCCCTTCTCTGTGGCAGCGATAGCCCCTTAGAATGATCCACTGACATGGGTGGCCCTGGCCCACTGTCTTCCCAGAAACTGGGTTTTTTCCTCCAGGTGTTGTGCCAGAGAATGGAGGATCCTGATTTCCAGAGGCAGACAAGTGCTTGCTAGGAAGGGAGCTTCTCAGGCTCAGTCAGGGGACGAGAACTCGAGTCTCCTCAGCCCAACACTTTCATCCCAATGCAACCCTGGCTCTCTTCTCCAATCTAAATAAATCTTAAGATGATCTTAAGGATTTAAAGGGTAGCTGCACAGTTTTGCTATTGATGAAGATTTAATGAGAAATTTCCTTTTATGGCCAGACCTGGAAAGGTGGCCAAACAGAAGACATAAATTGTAGAACTGCGCAGTGTTTCAGGTTTGATGGCAAAGCCTGGCTTGGCAGGTGAGGGGGGCAGAGCGGACTGCCTCTTCTGAAAACAGCTGCATTTTTCCCAGACCATGGCAGCTCGACTGCAAATTGTGGGAAGAAATCCATTTGGGTAGACAGATGCTACATTCCCATCCCCACGGGCTCTGAAGCACTTTTGTGCTTCAAATTCAAAGCACTGCATGGCCCCCCAAAATGAATTCATTGGGGAAAAGGCAAACAAGAAGGGAGAACATCTACAGTGATTCTGCATTCCTAGAAGAAATTAAATGAAAGTCTATTTAACTGGGCTGGAGTAGGATCGTGGATCTGAGAACTTGGGCAGATTTGATTGAAAAGGAGATGATTTGAGAGAGAATCTCTCGGTTCCCTAGATGTGACCATCTTTTTCCCTTTGATCTCCGGAAAGCCAAATGCCTTCTTTTGTGACTGATGGTAAAAAATATGTCAGCCTCTTCATGAAGATTGACCCTCATTTTGTCCAGCCGAGTGATCTACTCCATTTCTAATTGTAGAGTCTCGCCAGAGAAGAAGAAAATGGCCTTTGAGATGACTGAGAACGCAGCTAATCAGCTCTACCTGGTTAACCATTATGTGACGAGACTTAGGCTGAATTCACAAAACACGCTCAGCTTGTTTCCTTCATTAACCTACTTTATTGGTTCAACAATATGTTGAACTAAACCATCTGGGTTCACATAATACGCGAAGCTGCAAAGCAGCTAAACCAGGGTTTGTGCAAAGGCTGCTGATGGATCTATCTATCAATCTGATCTAGATGTTTCCACTAGCCTAAATGTGAGGCGTGTGTTGCAAAGGAAACAATCCCTTCAATTATAGATGTGGCCTGGATACCCCCTGCCCTGGAGCAGCTGTTCCCCACTTCTCTACCAGCCCTGAGTTCTTTTCCTTGGGTGCCCAGCTTTGCAGAACTTCCTTTCTAGATAATTTTTCCGGGGGTCTTTTAAATACATACTTGCAGAGACCCAACATCTGGCTTGGAAAAGGAATATTATGCAGAGTGCAGAAAAGCAGTAACCAATAGTAACCACTCCTCTACTCATTGCAGAATACCTTATGCCACCAGACTTGAAACTCTAGACCTAGAAAACCTAGAACTACTCCGCCTGCGGTCCGATTTAAATATAGTACAAAATCATACATTGCAATGTCCTACCTGTAAATGAATATTTCACCTTCAACCATAACAATACAAGAGCAAACAATAGGTACAAACTCAAGGTAAACCGCACCAAACTTGATTGCAGGAAATACGACTTCAGCAAAGTACGGTCAATCTCTGGAATCCTCTACCTGACTCTGTGGTTTCTTCCCCAAACCCCAAAAACTTTCACTTTAGACTGCCTACTATTGACCTCACCCTTTTCCTAAGAGGTCTGTAGGGAGTGTGCATAAGCACACCAATGTGCCTACCATCCCTGTCCTATTGTTTCTTTTTCTATTTTTCTTATACATATCCATTTCATGTATTCATAATTATGTTTATAGTTACACCTGTTATCTTGTAAGAGATTGACAAATCAAATAAATAAATAAAATAAATAGTAAGCCAATGACATTACAGGGATGAGATGGAGAGAAGAAAAGGAAATAGGTATGAAAACTAGTTTACACCATTGGCTAGGTCTTCATACGTCCCAATAGCTTGCAAACCATCCATGGCAACTACAGATCCTTCTAGCACAGAGGTGGGGAACTATGGCATTCAACAACTAGCCTCCTGCTACATACATAGTTGCACACAAATTCCATAATCTAAGCTTTTTCACTTGATCATCCTTTTGGAAATCCGCAATATTTGTAAACCTTCTCACATTCATATAATTCTCAATGGTCTGCATAGCCCTTGCCTGATGCAAAGGCAAATGTGGTTTGCTACAACGTTTAATGTTACAACGGCACTGAAAAAAGTTATGGCCCTTTTTCACACTAATGACCGTTGCAGCATCCCCCATGGTCACGTGATCAAAATTCAGATGCTTGGCAACTGATTCACATTTATGAGAGTCGCTGTGTATCCCGGGGTCAAGTGATCCCCTTTTGCGACCTTCTCACAAGTAAAGTCCATGAGGAATCCAGATTCAATTAACAACCTTGTTACTAACTTGACAACTGCAGTGATTCACTTAGCAACTGTGTCACAAAAGGTTGTAAAATGGTGCAAAATTCACTTAACAGATGTCTCACTTAGCCACAGAAAGTTTGGGATCAATTGTGGTCATACACTGAGGACTACCTGTATTAAACTCATATAGCTCTCTAAAATACTGCTTGTGATGACCCAGGATACAAAGGCAACACAGTTAGATAATCAGTAGGAGTCCCTTTATTAGATCCAATTTTGCCTCCAATGTCCTGGTTACCTTCTTGGCTGGAGAAAAACTCCCAGGAACAGCCTTTGACTGCAGAGATTCAAATCCAAAACATGGTCAACAAAAACTGTAACTTTAACTCCAATCGATGCAAGATGAGGTAATTATTACGGCAAGGCAGGAGCAAGAATTACAGATGTTAAGGAATGGCAAAACTCACATGGTTGGAAAGATGCCAGGAACACAGCTAAGCAAAGACAACACAAGATAAAGTCACATTTGCTCCCAGCAGCTGCCGCAATCAGCATGCATCTCTTTTAAACTCTCTTCCCAGCTGCAGCTAATGAAGGGAATCAGGGCCCTTTCCTCCCCTGTAAGTCACACAACCAACGTTGCTCCCTTCTCCGTTCCTCCCTGCATGCCCTAGGATGAAGAGGGGGTGGGTCTGGGTCTTCCTCTGAACACCCTCTGCTCTGCTCTGCTCTGCCCAGCTGGACTTTGCCCTACCCCCCCCCCCCCCNNCCACACTCCCACTCCCTGTCAGCTGTTCATCTTCCTCCTCAGATTCAGACTCTGACAGGGGCATGACAATCCTTCCTCTATTTCCTCCATTTACTTTCAAGATCCCTTTTATGTTTAATTCTAGCCACTCTGCCAGACGCTTCTTGTTTAGCCTTCTTCACCTGCTTCTGAATGTTCTCATGCACGTGGAATGAGTGTCCTGAATTTTTGCAGAACTTCTAAGATTTAAGCAATTCTTTTTAGCAATAATTCATTAAGTCAGCACTAGCTGGGATTGTAAAAGGCTCTAAAAAGCATTGGGTTGTGGATGTTCTCTGAGCTGGGCTATTTTCCAGCAGAAATGTTGCTACCATGCTTGATAGTATCCTCTGTGCATGAGAGAATGGAGTTTGCTGCTTGTTTATATTTAGTAGCTTGGTTGGGGTGGGCCTTCTTCCTTGATGGCCCTTAAGCCATTTTTCCTCCTGATTGTTTATCTGTGTCGTTTCCTGCTTCTCTGGGTGTGGCTGCTGGAAAGGATGTGCTTTATTAATTTAGGCTGTTTCCTTCCTTCCTTCCTAGACTTTTGATTGTATCTTTTAAATGGACTGTCAGTGGGACTTATCTCGATGTGTATAGATGGATTTGTTAGAATGCCAGGCTTGTTGGAATTATTGAATATTTTTGGAATTGGCTTCTCCCTAAATGCCAACTCTTTCCCAGTTGAAATTGTTGTTGAATTTATCTACCGGCAAAAAGATGAAGGAGCTCTCTTACAGTCCTTGCCCTATATGTGCTGATGTCTCTGATTATTATTTCTGTGAGATGTGGTGGCACAGTAGTTAGAATGCAGTACTACAGGCTACTTCTGCTGACTGCCAGCTGCCTGCAGTTCGATCCTGACTGGCTGAAGGTTGACTCAGTCTTCCATCCTTCTGAGGTGGGTAAAATGAGGACCCAGTTTGTTGGAGGCAAGAGGCTGACTCTGTAAACTGTTTAGAGATGGCTGTAAAAGCACTGGGGAGTGGCATAAAAGTCTAAGTGCTGTTGTTATTTCTTTGGGTAATTTTAAAAGCATTTAATGGGGTTTTTTGGGTCTGTGTTAGAGTGATGTTGAGAGGATATAATAATCTGTAGATTGTCTCAGAAGCATCTTTCATGTATGGGATAGTTAACCAACTCCCAGGTTGTGTCGTGATAGGTTGTGTACCTAGGTACTTTTATGAAGTTGCGTGGGTATCTGCTGTGTTGCCCTGGCAACCAACACCCAGAGAGACAAGAAGCAGTACCAGGGCAGGGGAAACAGTACCCTAATCAAAGAACCAAGAAGTGTTCAAAATATATCCCAACCAAGATTGGGAGGACAAGAGGCTCCCTCTAAACTACCAGGGAACTCTGCTCTTCTTTGCACTTTCCCTGAACAAAACTTCTGCCAGAAAACAACCCAGTGCAGGGAACATTAAGATCCCAACTCTTTATAAGCTACAAATACTATATTCTTCACTACTGAAATTCTGAAAAAAATAGTTCACCAATGATGGTGGCTTAGCTTTGGATGCCCCTAATTTATTTGCACACCCCAACTCTAAGAAAACATAATTTGCACACCCGTAAAACGAACACATGCTCATGGGAGTAACATTTCATGTGCATTTATGCAGATAGAAATCCTACTCTATCGTGATGTTTCAGCTTAGCTGTCTTCCCCTTTGAGCCTTTGTCCAGACATCACCCAAACACTGCAGGCAGGCCTGCTGCATCCCAAATAGAGTGTGTGGATAAGGCAGCGTGTTAATGTGTTGTCAGTAGTGCCTCCTTGCTCCAGAGGCAGGTTTTGCACACTTTGCCCATTCTTGATGAGAGGGAGAAGGGCACGAGGGCTGTGTGATAAGCACGCTTGGGAAGTGGCGTGGATGCTCCTTGGGGTGCAAACAGAGGGTGTCAAAAGTCAAAGCAGAGACTGCAACCCCACCTTGTCACCACGTATCCAAAATGTTTGGGCTTCTTCAGCTATCTTGAGTTTTCTGAGACTCCCCAGAGGCTGCAGATTGTTGCATTTGTGTCACTTCTTCGAAAGTGCCAATGTTTTGCTTTGGATTGCTTTTAAGAGCCCTTTGTGGCACAGATCAGCACGGTAGCCTTGCTTAAGATCTGGGCAGCATCCTGCTAGATCTTGTATGTGATTTGGTTACTAAGAGCTGTCAAGAGAAAAAAGCAGCACGTTTACCAGTGTAGACTCAGAGCTGGGCTTCACTGCCTGCCACGCCGTTGTTTACTTAGCAATGCTTGATCGCACAAACAAATAATGGATGAGTTAGTTTATTTGTCAAGAAACACCTGTTGTACATGAAGCCAATATGGGGACCCAGTAAACTAAGCTTAAACTAAGCCCAGTAAACTAAGCATGGTTAAACAGACCTTGCTTTAGGACAATGTGTCAGAGTAACTATTGGTTGGGTTCACACATCATTGTAAACTATGGGATGGTTCATTAAGGGGGTGGGAAATGGTGAAACCCTGAGGATTCACTCATGGAAGCCACTTGGGTCGTGTGAATCCTGTCATCATGCCGGCTGGCTTTAATTTAGCCTGTTGGGCGAGGCCAGACAATTGTGGGTCATCAAGAAATCCTGGTTACGATGGAAATGAAAGAGAAAGAAGAAACAGTACCATGAGACTTGGAACCTATGGTGTAACTGGTTAGAAGGTGTAGACGTAAAGTAGATAAATGAAGGAAAGGTAGGAGTTATGGTAAGATGAAATAATACTGTGCGTATGTAAAGAATTATGTAAATATATGAATACATGCCTTAAATTGAATGAAGAAATAATTAACAATATTTCACAATAAATTACATATTTAGGAAGATGTCAATGTAAGTGAACACCGTTATGAACACGCTGTTATGAATGGGAATATGTTTTTAATTGTGAAAGTGTGATCAATAAAGATTAAAAAAGAAATAATAAAAAATAGGAGTCGTCCGAGAGGGCCGCTCTTTGGTACTTTTGTGTCATGCGTGTATTTTTGCAGATCTGCTTTTCATGCAGGGCGCCGAGGTGGCGTTCGGGCCGGACCCGAAGTGAACCCGGAGAGCGGTCGTGCGAACGCGGCCTCGGCTCTCCGGGACGCGCGTCCGAGGAAACTTTCGGGGAAGCGGCTTCCCGCAAACGCCCCGGGCCCGGGCTGCGCTCGGCAGGGGAGGGAGCCGCACTGCCGCCCGGCGGCTCCCCGCTCGCCCCGCGGTCGGAGACCTCCCTCCCGGCGTGGGCGGCGGGGCCCGAGCGGTGGCGTCCGGCTGGGCGCTCACGCGGGGGCCGGGCCGGGCCGGCGGGGAGCCCCGCGCCTCTCCCCCGCCCTCTCCGGCAGCGCGGCCGCGGCTC
>BHFT01005948.1:0-65274 GCA_004320025.1 Laticauda laticaudata
AACGTCAGCATGCCACCCTGGGATGGATTTCCTTTCCCCGCTGTTGGTCTTACTTTCCAGTTCCAGCTTTCATGGCTCTACTCAAAGTAAGGTTTGCGCTCAGCTGAAGGGTGGGGGCCAGCGGATGGGCAGGCCATGTGGGCGGCACAGCCTTGTGTTCCTGCGCAGCCTGGATTAATTGCTTTGGGGGGACATTTCTCTGCAGACCACCAAAATTTTCTCACATACCACCAGTGGTCCCCAGTCCATCAGTTGGCGACTTCTGGATTATATGACCTACAAGATCCCTTCCCACTCTGTTAATCATGTGAGAGCAAGGATAATGCAATGCTTCTTTACAATAATCTCCAAAGTATCTGCCTAGCTTCTGCTCAAACCAGTTTTCTATTTCCACCACTTCTTTCCTTCATCTTCTTAAGAAGAGCAGTGCATTAAAAAATAGAACACTTCATCATTAATTACATTGTTTACAGTAATATTATCTCCCCCTTTTTATTATTTCCGTTGCGGAGTGAATAAAAACAGACTTTTCAGCCGTGATGGAGGGTGTGTGTGTCTGTGTGTGTGTATGAGGGAGAATTAAGACAGAATACCAAGACAGGGATGGGACATCTTTATGAACCTTGTCCTCTTTATGAAACTTGGATGGGTCCTCTTTATGAAACACCCTGCCTTCCTGAAGCCGAGATGGGCAGCCCAGTGTGAGGATTCGGAAGCCATTCCACCGAGCCAGTTCTGCTCTTGAAGCAGTCACCCAGCATAACAATAAAGATTAGAAGAATTCGTCTGCAATGCATGCCTGGTTCCCCGTGCATTAGACAATAATAACATTCTGAACAGAAATAAATGAAGCCCCTGCAGTGCTTTTTTCTGTCAGCTTTGGAAAGTAAATAACTGTGGCTTCTGACAAGAGAGGGAGGGAGGGGAGGCAGCAGCAAAGAGAGGAGGTCCTTTCTCTGTGCTTCTTGACACAGGCCATTAGCTGAATTACAAAGTCAGGTTCAAGCCCAAAAGAGGATTAGGACATGGAAAAGAGAGAGAGGAAGAATTTGATGAATGTCAGCAGGAGGATCCATGGATGGGACAATTCTCCAGGTGGCCTTCACTTCAGACCTCAGCAAAGATCCCCATCAGTGGGATCTGATACCAGTGATTCTCAAACCTTAGCAATTTACAGATTAACAGAGTTGGAAGGGACCTTGTAAGTCATCTAGTCCAACCTTCTGCGCAAACCGGGACACCTTACACCATTTCTGACAAATGGCAGTCCAATCTCTTCTTGAAAGCCTCCAGTGATGAAGCTCCCACAACTTCTGAAGGCAACTTTTGTACCATTGGTTGATGGTTCTCACTCTCAGAAAATTCCTCCTTATTTCCAGGTTGCATCTCTCCTTCATCAGTTTCCATCCATTGTTCCTTGTCTGACTTTCAAGTGCCTTGGAAAATATCTTGACCCCTTCCTCCCCTCTGTGGCAGCCCTTCAAGTATGGGAAGACTGCTATCCTGTCTCCCCTAGTCCTTCTCTTCATTAGACTAGCCAGGCCTAGATTTCTGTAACCATTCTTCATATATTTTAATCTCCAGTCCCATAATCATCCTGGTTTCTGTTCTTTGCACTTCTTCTAGAGTCTCAACATAATTTTATAGTGTGGTGAACAAAACTGGATGCAGTGTTCTAGGTGTGGTCTTAGTAAGGCTTTATAGAGTGGTATTACTACCTCCCTTGATCTTGATTGTATCCCTCTGTTAATGCAATTTAGGATTGCATTGGCTTTTTTGGCTGCTGCTGCAAACTGCTGGCTCATATTTAGCTGGTTGTCCACTAAGACTCTAAGACCCCTCTCACTGGTCTTCTGTTCCAACCCTCTATTCAGGTAGGAAAGCTTTATTATTCTGGACAAATGGCTGTCCAATGTTTTCCTTAAAAAAACTCCAGTGATGTAATACCCACAACTTCTGGAAGAAAGCCATTCCACTGATGAATTGTTCTCATTGTCAGGAAATTTTTCCTTAATTCTAGATAGGATCTTTTTTTTATTGCTATTCCATCCATTGCTTCTTGTCTTGCTTTCAGGTGCGTTGAAGAATAGGTTGACCTCTCCCCTCTTCAATGTGACATCCCCTCAAATATCGGAAGACTGATAACATGTTGCCCCTAGTAAAGCTGTGGACATCAACTCCAAGAATTCAACTCCAAGAATTCCCATGCCAAAACTCCCAACATTCCCCAGCCCAAAATATCAAGGCATCTGATAAAAGAAACCAGTGCTAGCATCTCCAAAGCAAGACACACATTAAACAAATAGCAATAGCACTTAGACTTATATACTGCTTTGTAGTGCTTTACATCCCTCTCTAAGAGGTTTACAGAGTCACCCTCTTGCCCCCAACAATTTGGGTTCTCATTTTACCCACCTTGGAAGGATGGAAGGCTGAATTCAACCTTGAGCCTGGTGAGGTAGCTGGCTGCAGCAGAAGTAGCCTGCACTATTGCACTCTAACCACCGCACCACCAATTTCACCAATAGGCAATATCAAGTTTCTTTAATATATGATTGTATATATGATGATAACATATACAGCACAGACTATGTGCAGTATCCTAACAGGCCAAAGAACTAACTGTCATAACTTAGTTGGCAGGGTGAAAAAATCAAAATTCCATCACTGTCTAAAATTACAACCACAGCACTGATAACAGCACACGTGAGGGAGAGATGGAGTTAAATAAGCAGATCAGTTTCCAAAGAGTCTATCTAAGTTCTGGGAGACACATCAGCCATTCATTATTTTATGTTTGGACACCTGTAACTTCTCCAATACACTGTATGTGAGCAGATACCTTCACTCTCAGAAAGAAGAACAATGCTGCAGAACAAGATTCTTCCAGAAGGCTGTACCGAGTTTTGAGTATGTAAAAACAAGTGTCAAGATGGTAGCCATAACCAAAGCCCTACCCCCTTTTTTATGGGGATCATAGAACATAATTATGAAGTTGGAGGTTTTCTAGGGCAACCCCCTCCCATGGCAAGAGATCTTGTACCATTCCAGACAAATGGTTGTCCAATTTAAAAACCTCCATGATAGAGCCCTCACAATGTCTGGAGGATCCACTAATTAATTGTTCTCACAGTTAGGACATTTTTTTCTCGGTTCCAGATTGGCTCTCCCTCTGATCAGCTTCCACCCATTGCTTTTTGCCCTGTCCTCAAGTGGTTTAGGGCAGCAGTCACCTACCGGGGGCCACAGCCCAGTGGTGGGCCATGAGTAAATTTTGGAGGGCCACAGAGAAATCTCACCCCCTGAGCACCCCCCCCAAAACAATTAATTCAGGCTGTGCAGAAACACAAGGCTGCACCACCCACATGGCCTGTGGGAACCCCCCCGCCCACTCCTTACCTGGCAAACTTGCCTGCTAAATTGCTATTTTTCCTTTTTACAACCATCATCTATCCTGCTGTTCCGGGAAATTTAGATTAACCAGGAAGCAAGAAATGGTTGGATTTCTTGCTTTCTAGCTAGTCTTTAGCTCTTCAACTGTGCTTTTAAGCACAGCCTAACCTCCCTTAGGAGGTTCTATTATTCAGTGCAGACTCACGGCAAGCAAATTTGAGAGACTGAGCTAACTGAAGGCAGATAGATAGATCACTGAATGATTCTGTGAGCAACTCAATCTGCCTGCCTGCCTTGCCTGACTTTGGGTAAAAGTTGCTCTTTTTTAATAAAATTTGAATATTTATATATATGGTGTGTTGTGAGTTAATTTTGTGAGTTTGCTTGCTAGCAAGTTTTATGTGACAGTCTGAGCTAGCCAATGGCAGATAGGTAGATCTCTGAATGAATCTGTGATTCTATGAGCAACTTAATCTGCCTGCCTGCTTTGCCTGATTTTGGGTAAAAGTTGCTCTTTTTTAAAAAAAATCAAGATTTATATAAATATTTATAATATTTACAGACAAGCCATGCCCAGCCAGTCAGATGACCAAATCACACCCACAAATTAGGCCACACCCACAGAACTGGTTAGTGGTCCCTGGGAATTAAAAGTATGAGTTTGGTGGTCCCTGAGGTCCAAAAGGTTGCTGACCTCTGGTTTAGGGTAGAGGTTGATCCCCTATCCTACAATCCCTGTCTGTGATAGCTCTCAAATACCAGAAAACAGCTATTATGCCACCCCTAATCCTTTTCTTTATTACATTAGGTATACCTAGATCTCTCAATTGTTCATCACAGAGTTTAGCCTTCAGATCCCTGATCTTCTTTATTGCTCTTCTCTAATCTGTTTCTAGAGTATCAATATCTCTTTTTGTATTGTGTTGACCAAATTTGGATGCAGTATCACAAGTATGGTCTTCCCACACTTCAATGAACTTAAATCTCTATCTATCTATCTATCTATCTATCTATCTATCTATCTATCTATCTATCTATCTATCTATCTATTTATCTATCCATCCATCCATCCATCCATCCATCCATCCATCCATCTATCCATCTACCTGGGTTTTTAACAGTGCAATCACAGCTGTTATTTTGATTATTATTATTTTTTCATTGTCCTGCTCACCTCCCTGGTCTCTCCATGCTCTAACAATGACTTTGTCCCTACCATTCAAAGACCCAGATATGCTCAAATGGGATACCATGAAGAAGTAACCAGGAGGCTTTGCAGATAGTTCTACAAAACACCTACACCCACACTACACCAAGTCCATTTTTATGATTGTCTGAGGTATATTATATCCCTCAGTCACTTTCTGTTTCTCAATGAGGTAGAATGGATATTACATTCATTTATAAAAAGAGCAATATGCAGATTGTTGGAAGAGCATTTCAAGAAGTGATAACCTGGTATTGTTAACTGTAAAATTGCATTAAAATACTTTCTTTACTTATTATCTTCATATTATGACTGTAAGAATCCTTGCTGGCATAGAATTTTATTTATTTAATACCATTATAGAAGTCACCTGAGTCCAGATAAATTGGGGGAGGGGAGGCACATTGGAAAAAGAAAGAACCATAAAAACAATGAGGATAATAAGTGTCCAGAAGGCAAACTCTGAATAACAACAAAATCTACCACTCTTCCCCAAGGACTGGGATATTTGCCAAGTTTTAGTAATGTAATTTTATATATCATGGATGGGTTGTTTTTTGTTTCTTGTTGTTTTAAATGAGACTTTGTAAAAAAAAAAAAAAGTTCNAAAAAAAAAAAAAAAGTTCCACAGTGTTTTAAGATAGTTCTTGTCCATTGTGCCTGGGATCGCAGTCAAAGTGGTTCTGTTGAAATTTTAACCCAACAGTTGATAGTTTATACCTTAGTATCTGGCACTTGGAGACCATCCTCCTAATTTTGAAAGGACCAATAAATCTATTAACTCTCCTCTGAATTGACCCTGTTTTATGGACATCTCTTGTTTCTTCTAGACTTCTGACCAGAAGCCAAGCTGTATGGGGTCCAAAAATGTACTTTTCATCAGCTTTGCGAACGTTGCAAAAAATGCTGTGCCACACACCACTGAAAATAGCCACCTGGCTTGTACTTGATGCCTGCTTTTTCTCTCTCTCAAAATATTCAGCACTCAGGACATTCCTAAAACATGCTTAACAATCTTTGCCTGTTTTTCTTTTCTTTTGCATTTCAAGACAAACGAAAGGCCGACACCTGCCAACTGCTAACAAAAGAAGAAACCAGGCACCCCCTTTGAGATGCTTGGAAGCATGATGAAGCCAGGGGAACTGTACTGTTTCTGGCGCATGGAATGACAGCCAAATGTATTTCCTCTCACTGTCCCTGCCTCTCCTCGACCACAAAAGACCATCACGTTTAATGACTTCTTTTTCATCATTGCCATCCTCCTCCTCCTCCTATGAGCCTCAGAGGCACAGTAGTTAAGAGTGAAGCACTGCAGGCAACTTCTGCTGACTGCCGGCTGCCTGCAATTTGGCAGTTCAAATCTCACCAGGCTCAAGGTTGATTCAGCCTTCTATCCTTCCCAGGTGGGTAAAATGAGGACCCAAAATTGTTGGGGGCAGGAGGCTGACTCTGTAAACCACTTAGACAGGGCTGTAAAGCCATGTGAAGTGGTATATAAGTGTAAGTGCTATAGCTATAGCTATCACCATCAGGTATTCTCTTCTAAAGAATGCTCAGAAGATGTTCATGGTTCAGGATCAGCATAGGCTGCATCCAAAATATATTTGGTATTATTATTATCATTATTATTATTATTATTATTATTATTATTATTATTATTATTATATTCCTCCTCCACCTCCTCTTCTTCCTCTTCCTCTTCTTCCTTCATCTCCTTCTCCTCCCCCTCCCCTCCCCCTTTTGCTGTCTTTTCCACTTTTGCTTTAAAAGGAAAGGAGGCACTTCAGCAAAGCAATTCCTTTGTGCTATTGTCATTGAGAAGTGACCCTGGTTGACATAACTGTGTCATAAGGACCTCCTGAGCTATTATTCAGGAAAGAAACACTAAGCACTTGATCTCTTCTTTTGTTCTGTTCAGTTTTTTCTTTTTGAAAAAAACCGCTTGCATTAATCTGCTCGTGAGAGGATGGATGGAGGTGGAGGATGGGAGGAATGAAACCATCCAAGAATGTTGCAGGACAGGATGTTCAGTAGATGTTAAGACTCCTCTCTGCTGCCAATGAAGAGCTCCCGGGTGTGGACCCAAAGGTTCATTCATGAGCATCAAACAACCTTCATTTTTATTAATTAAAACAAATGGAACACCTGGACACTGCTTGCTAAATCTACATGAAATGTTATTTTAGCCACTCACACTTTTAAAGATAGATGGCCGTTTCTTCATCGGATTAACGTTTCTAAGAGCACAGCAATGACCCCTAAATAGATTTATTCTCCTGAGATTTTGGGATCCCTGATAGAAATTGTCCCACTTCTCTTTTTTTTGGAGGAGCATCCTTGGTCTTGAGTGACGTGGCCTTGTGCTTTGGCCCTGCAAATGATGACAACACAAACATTTGATTTTCCTCTTATGGGAGGGAGGAAGGCAGGTTAAATGAATTGGAAAACCCAGAAAATAATAGCAAGATGGTCTGCCCTCAGCACATGAGCTAGTGGACAATTATTTCAAGGCCCAGCTGTAAGGGAATGGAGAGAAATAAATAAATAAATCCCAAAACAGATGGCAAATGAGGCTCATTCCACTCATGCACACATATGGAATGGTTTTTGAGTGGGGGGTGGGTGGGAGTTATCCTTTCATGTAAAAATTATCAAGAATCGGAAACAAACAATGCAGTTGGATTCACACATCTGATAGATGTCTGACCTTACAAATGAGCTAAGAAGGTGGCTTTCTCATTCTCTCTCTCTCTCTCTCTCTCATCTGTCTGTATGTCTTAGGTATTATCTATTGATCTATCTACCTACCTATCTACCTACCTACTTATCTATCTGTATCTATTTATCATCTATCATTCTATCTACCATCGATCTCTTTATCCATCTTTTCTTTCTTTCTCTGTGTATCTGTGTTTCTCTCTACTTATTATCTATTTATCTATCTATCCATCCATTATCTATCTATCTATCTATCTATCTATCTATCTATCTATCTACTTACCTATATTTCTATCTACTTATTATCTATCATTCTATTATCTATCGTTCTATCTATCCATCCATCCATCCATCTTTTCTTTCTTTCTACAATCTTTCTACCTCTTTTCTTTCTATCTACCAATCTTTTTTTCTTTTCTTTTCTTTTTCTCTGTCATCTGTCTGTCTGTCTGTTAACTATGTATCTTAAAAATCAACACAGAATCCATACATTGGAAAGGCTCACCACATAGAAAAACTATGAATCATTTTTGTGCTGAAATTAGTTTAAAGGGAGAGTGGGGTATGGGTGGGGGATAAACAGGTCTGCTGCCAAATTTTCTCTAGAGTGAAATTCAGACAGAAATGCAATGAGATTCCCAATATATAAATAATGCATATATACTACGTCATGTAGTCTAAATCAGAATACAGAATAACAGAGTGGAAAGGAGCCTTGGAAGACTACTAGAGCAACATTCTGCAACTGAGCCTATGATTGCACTGTGATTGTTTGCTTTGGGAAGAAAAATACTTTGTGTTTTACATTTTGTCAAGTCAACTGTCTTATCTTGGCAGGAGTGATCATCTCACTTGGCAGCTGAAACATTATAAATAGACCAAAGTACAATCAAATGAAACAAAAACAAAACCTACTGACCAGCCAACCACCACAACAAAACATGTCCTGTAACTTTAGGACAAAGGATGAATCTTGCCATGAAGGTCAGAGGTGGGAAACCCAGGTGATTTATTCCTCACCCAGTTGATGTCAAAATGGTAGAACAAGTATTGTGATATCATATAAGCTCCACTCTTTTTGTATTTGTGTTGCAACCCTGCATGTGATGATGGAAGCGGTTGAGTTTATAAAGTTCCAATACTCATTTCACCACTCTGTTCTGCCCTGGACACCCTCATGCCCCACCCCAATTCTCTTTGACACCTTTAGTGGAACAACTAAAAGAAAAAATACTTCAAGCTGCATTTTTATCTGGTTACAGTTGCCTAATTTTATGTCAGTTATTTATTTAGTCACATATTCTTATGTTGCTTGTGTTATCAGAGGAAAATGATTTCCAGGTGCAGCTCCAACTTTGAGAAATCTCAGTTGATGGCCAGTGTGCAAGATTCTGAATCTCATAAGAAAGGAAGAAAAACCTGTGTTTCCACTTAGATCTTTTTTAAAAAAGAATTTTTAGTGCAAATTTGTATTGTAACAGGATCTGTATCCATAGCAAGAAGGATATGAATGACTGAATCTCCTGCGAGTGAAATTTCTACAACTAAAGAGATTTTTAAAGCATTTTGTTCCATGCAGATTGGTGCTGAAATAAAAGCAATGCACCTGTTTATGAAGATAGATAAAACTGGACCAAGAAAGTACAAACTGTGGTGACAACAGTGAAACACGGATTGCATCATTCTAGCACAAAAAGTTTAGAATTGGGAATAACTGACTGAACCAACACATTCAAACAATTAATGCCCAGTTTTTATTTTCAAAACAGGATTCAAAATTCCTGTAGAAATGGTCTATGACAAATTTTCTTTTCTTTAAAATGTTGTGACAGAGTAAATTGGAGCCCACATACATTTCATACACAAGCTACAAAAGTTACAGCTTTGATTCATAACATTGTTTGTTAAAATGCTTGAGCAATAGATCTGAGAATAAAATTAGTTAATGTTTTAGGGAGACCAGTAGTTTCCAGAACAGTGTCTTACATTTGACAAAAATCTAGTTCAATTTTGTATATTTGAGTAAGATGCAGTTTTAAGCCCTAATATGGGTTTGAGACAGTGGGGAAGAAAAGGGATCAGTCTGGGAGTCTGGAGAGGACTCAGATGAGGGTCCTGTGTCCAATGCAGAGATGAGGCCAGGACCATCTGGGAGTGAGGTGCTGACTCCGGAGCCTGCAGAGTCTGGCAGCAGTGAGGCAGAGGAACCAGGGGAGCCTGTTCCCAGTGCGCATATGCACAGAGGTGCCAGAAGGCAAGAGCAGCTGAGATAAAAGGGGTTCGGAGTAAGGCCTGGGAGGTGATTGCCCCTCTCAAAAGGTTTAAAGATATAAATTATAAATTATACTAACAATGGTACTAAAGTACAGGCAAAGATGGATGAAACCTTTAGAAGCACAAATCATTCATTCAGTTCAGATTCATTCTTGACGCTTCTTTGCTACTTTCAATGTTTTTTTTTTTCTAACTTATTTGAACAGCGTTCATAACTGGCAGTATTTCATCACAGGAAAGAAAGGTGGGTCGCTTACTCAAGGGACTGTTTGAGCTTTTTCATTATGCGGGGAATGAAAATTTAAATCCCAGACTTGTGCAATAAAACAATACTTGTTTCTTGAAATAAGCGGTCGTGAGTCAAATTTACGGTTCCTTGGAAGCCTTGCGTCATGCCCTTGGTGAGAGACATGACTCTGAGGAAGAGCGAGGAACGAGACGGTGGTGTGGAGGAGGCATAAAGAACGTCGCGCGAGGTGCTCGGCAGATCAGAGGCAGGCCCATCCCTATCCGTCTAGCGGGCACGCAGGGTAGAGAGGATTCTTAGGTAAACCTTGGTCTACTTCAGTAGGAGCAGGGCCATCGATCCTCTTCGTGGGTTGGAGGTTGTCGAGTAAGAGTTTTGCGATAAGAGTTTGCGTAAGATGTTTTGCGATCAAGGTATCGACCTGCCGTTGCTAACAGACACTGGAGACAACATTAGCGTTTTATCGTAAAGGTTTTATCTTGGTTGGCGTTCTTCAAATGGAACTGTCCCCTGGTTATCTTCCTAAGTTGACAAATTAATCTATTCCTGTCTGTCATGAGAATTTATTCAATGGCAGGTTTTTTTTTTTTTTTTGCTTTGTTATCAGCTCTTCTGATTTTGAAACTGTGTTTCTTTCTTTGAAATGTTATTTTGAAAATACCCATTTCATTGAAGCTAGCAGCGTCAGCAGCAGATGGAGACTACATGCTGTTCCCGCAGCACGGCGCCCTTGGTGGCAGTGCCTTTGGAGAGCCATGGAGCTTGGGGCTGCCCACCCTTGCCTGACCAAGTAGAAAAAGATAGGCATCGTTGTGATGGGTTATGCTCTATTGTTGCAAATTGGGGGCCATTTTGTGGTCAAGTGTCTTTTACCTGCACAGCGCAATGTCAGTGGTAGTGGGAAACGAGTATCGCCCCTGTCCTATGGGGGGTCCTTTAGTCAGGTTTCAAAGTCCCGCTGGGCGCCATCTTCCACTTCTGGCATCCCACCATCTTTGACATCTTTGACTGTCCATCCCAGTCATCATTGGTGAAACATTTGGTGCTGACAGCAGTGTGTTTGTGCCTGGTCATCGGAGCATGGAACTCCAAAGCCTTGGGTCACCTCAGGGGCTATGACGCATTTCATGGACACGTCTCTTTGTTGAGCAGTGGTTCATTCCCCAGCAACAGGTCTCCCCCGCCAGTGATGGTGGACGATGATTGAATGGTCGGCCTTTGTTCAGGACCTGTGGTTTGCTTGCAACCACAACCCCTTCACATGTGTATTGGCAGCATGTGGAGGAAGCCCATGTTCTTTAGCTTTGCGCATTTACTCATTTTCAGGTGGTGCTGGGTTTTTGGAGTGCTTACAGGCCCATGATCCCACAGATTGTCTGGTCATCTGGAACTGTGCAATTTCTTGATAGGAAGTGTGCCAACCATTGCTTGCATTCCTGTGTAGGGGATGTGATTACACCCGTGGGCTTGGATAGATCTGTGGAGTTGGGGGGAATCAATGCACTGACACATTGTCCTGGAAGCCCGAGTATATCTGAAGGAAGGACAAAATCTTGCTCCGGACAGTGATTCCGTTGGATCAGTTTGCAGACACAGATGAACCTCTGGACCTTCAGGATTCAGGAAGTGCAGCAACAGGATCCATTTCTGGCAGCTTGGCATTGTGAATTGGATGAGAGTGGGAGACAAGAGACAAGGGCATATATTGGGGACCTGTTGCGGTTCCATGATCGCATTTACATGCCTGGATGTCCTCTTCATGATCTTACATCAATGTCATAATAGTATGGAGGAGGACACTTTGGGGTGTTCAAAACACTGCACCTCATCTCAAGGACATTTTGGTGGCTGAGACTTAAACATGATGTGTTGGGATATGTGGTGTCCTGTGGGATCTGTCAACAAGCTCCTGGTGCACCCCCAGCTCTCTTGCAGTCATTACCCATGCCAGAAAGACCTTGGGGTGCAGTTTCATTGGACTACATTACTGAATTGCTGTCATCGAAGGGTGCTACAACTGTTTTGCTGGTGGTGGATATGTTGACTAAAATGGCCCACTTTATTCCATCTATGGGTCTTCCTACGGCCAAGATAACGGCCCAGTTGTTTATCTCCCATGTATTCCAGTTACATGAGTTACCAGACTGAATAGTATCAGATTGGGGGGAACAATTTACAGCACGCTTCTGGCAGTTGGTCAGAACAAGGGCCTTCCCAATGTTGTCATCCATTCTGTGAAATAACACAGAATATATATGTACCATCACATTCAGAAAGAACTTACACAATGAGGTGGACACCAATTGCATTTAGGACTGAACCTATTGGGCTGCCCCATTGTGGTTTCTACAGTTTTCCCTTTGGTTCTGTTTTCTCTTTTGTTCTGCTATTATTAAACTCTGCCTATGGTATACGCTGCTCAGAGGCATTTGGGATGGAGAAGCACAGAAATATATGTAGAAAAATAAAATATCAAAATAATTTCACCTACACTTGAGATGTCTTGCCACTTCTCTGAAAAACTATGCAGACTTTCTTCAAGATTACTGTGGTTTAAAGGCACCAACTTTTAGCAAATGGGAAGTGTCTATTCCAAACAACTGTTACACTAAAATCAAATTAATTCAGGTTAAATACTCCTGATATGTATTATATGCATTTATATTTATGCATACAGTAAGTTTGTCAAGATCACAGTAGGTGAAGAAACAACTACCCAGTTGGAGTCTATGAAGGTAGTTGGACTAGATGGACTAAGGGGTTGGACTAGATGACCTACAAGGTACCTTCCAAGTCTGTTAATCTGTTAATCTAAAAATGATCTAAAGAGATTCTCAGTCATCCAGCTCATAGTTGTCCCAAAGGTGCTTTTTCAAGAGGCAACTGAATTTATTTGGGTTTTGTTTTTGAAGATGTTTCACATCTCATCCAAGAAGCTTCTTTAGTTCTGAACTGAAGAAACTTCTTGGATGAGAAGCGAAACATCCTCAAAGAAAAACAAGAAAGTCAAGTTGCTTCTTTAAAAAGCACCTTTTGGATACATAGTTGGAGGATAGAAACTGTACAGAACAATTCTTTGCTCGGGTTTTAGATTTAGGCTTAGAGGTTTTTCCTCTAAGCTTCCTGCCTGACTCTCAGATGTTTCATTACCAAACTAGTAACATCTATAGCAGGGTGCAGCCAGAATTGCTTATGCCCAATGCTGGAAACATAAATCTATACCTCCAGATGAACTGGTCATTCAAAAAATAATGACCTGTGCTGAGATGGATAAATTAACTTTGATATTAAAAGAGAGAGAAGAGACCGAATACTATAAAATTTTGGGAAAATGGTATGGCTGGATTGAACAAAGATAGTTAAATGGATGATGAATCAAGGATAAGCAAGATATAAGTTAAATGTTTATATTCACATAAATTGTATATATTTGTAAATAATGCACAAAATAGTAATATAAGAAGAATGTCACAATTTGTTGAATCTAAGATTCTTTTACTTTTTGCTTGTTTTTTGTTTTTTAAAGTTATAAAAGATTAATAAAGTTTATTTTAAAAAAAGATGTTACCCAGTTAGATAACGAAATGTCCAGCAGTCAAGCAGCAACCTAGCAGTAAAAACCTCCATCTAAACAGTTGGAGGAGTTAGATAGCTTTCCTGAATGGTAGCCCTGATGCCAATATTATGCCACATGTTCATCTAACAATATGTCATTCTGCAAGGATTGGGCAACTGCAAAGCAGGTTCAGGATTTTTTTTCCTAATGGAACTTGCTGTATTGATAGACATATTAGTAGAGTTTCCATGGGCAATTGTAAGGCTGAAGCTGGGCCCTATGAGTGTTGATGATCTTTCAAACAGCTCAGTCTAAACTATTTATGGCACTGAACTTGGGTGAGAGTTAAATTGGCAATCAATGCAGCTGAGATGGAACTAACATTATATGTTCCAGTTCATTCTCCCAACTGGATTGCTCTATTGCACAGCAGCAACCCTTCCAAAACTTCTTTAAAGTAAGACAACATACAGCAAGTTTTCTTATTCTTCTCTGTAACTTTAAGCACTGTAACCCCTGTGAATTTAAACACTGTAACTAAGTATGGGTGATTTTGAATCCACCAAAAAAAATTGACCCTCCTGGTAATCAAAAAACATCTTTGAATAAATACACATTGCTAAATCCAGCAAAACCTTTAAAATGTACATTTCATTCTTAGAAATTATATATCTTCCTTCCTTTCCTTTTCCTACCTTCCTTTCCCACCTCCCTTCTCTCTCCTCCCTCCCTCCCTTCCCATCCATCCATCCATTCATTTCTTCTTTAATCAAGTTGAAAAATATCCCCACCAGTAATACTTCTGTCATAATGACTGCATTATGACTCAGCTGAGAATGAAAACTATGATATAGAATAAGGGTCTTCAAACTTGGCAAGTTTAAGACTTGTGGACTTCAACTCCCAGAATTTCTGAGCTAACATGACTGGAGGAGGAATTCTGGGAGTTGAAGTCCTCAAGTCTTAAAGCTGTCAAGCTTGAAGACCCCTGATATAGAAGGAGAATCAGGAGGAGGAGGAAGAAGGGAGAAGGGAGGAGGAGGAGGAGAAGAAGAAGAAGAAAATTTGATTAAGCAATAACTTGTGCATTGGTGATTTAAGGGATGGCACTTGTTTGAGAGGGAGGGGGAACAAAGTTCCAAAACTAGCAAAAGGAAAATGGTAGAACACCTAAGTAGTAAAAGTTTTGGCTGTCAGATTTTTTTTTCTCCCCACCCCTTGCATTTTGCAAAAGTCTAGAAATAGTATGTTTTTTAAAAATGTTATTCTTTAAAACAAAATAATCATCTCAATATAGAAGGGTGAATATTCTACCCTTTTGTTATAATCAGTAAAAGAAAGAAACCAATTTCTCCAATATGATTTTTTTTCTTCATTCAGTATCTCCACTATGAACTACTTTCTAGTCAAAGACAAAACAGGTTGATATTGAAGTTTTAGTTAAATTGCTTTCGATTTCCTGGTGTCCAGCATGAGAAATGGCTCCATTTAAGACGAATTACCCTTTGCACAAATCACTTCACCATTTAAAACAAACCAAATGCATCATCATTAACTGGGGGAAAATCTACCAGTCGCAAGATATTGACAATGCCATGGTTGTGCTATGAAATGGACTTGAACGTGAACTCTTTGTTAGTGCAAAGCAGAACTACAAGAATTTTCTTTTCTTTTCTTTTTTACAAGGGACCAAATTAAGTTTCTTGTGGGTTGCTGATAGTAGCCTCCAATTGAAATGAGCCAAAGACATTGATATTTGATAGAACATTTATTTCTGCATCAGCTATCCATGACTTATCAGAGATCCATGAAAATTTTACCTTCCTTTGAACAAAGAGATGGATGGATGGATGGATGAATAGATAGAGGAGGAGGAAGAGGAAGGGGTAAGTGGGGACTTTTTGGTGGTATCTCCCATTTCAGAATGATCACATTAAAAACCTTCAGGTAATGTCCATATTTCTCTTTCTCAGCACCAATCTATTTTTGTGCTCACAAATACTTTAATAATAATGGTATATAATGATGTGGTTAAAACAATATTATATTTTATTCTGCCTTTTCAATATAATGGTTTAATCTGTCTTTATATGTCTCTCTCTCTGTGTGATTTAATATCTGCTATCCTGGTTTCTTTCTTTCTTGGTGTTTTTTTTTTTTGCTCCAATGAGTTGTAGATAATCTATATTATTATTGTGCTCTGTTGGTACGACTGGTGTGTTTTCATCAAGTAACTGTATTCTAATTGCATTAGAATATTATAATTACTGTTTTTAATATGACCATGTATCAATAATCTACTTTATTCAATTATTAATGAATAGATAGATAGACAGATGGATAATTAAATTTTGGAAGATTAGGTGAATAGCATAACAATGGGTGACCTACATAGTATATATTAAAGATTCCTGGCTGTGTTGAGATGAATTGTCCAACTACAAAAATAGAAGGAACACAATATCTCAACTAACTTCCATCAGTTTTTGAAAACTTATGTCTCTTGTCTGCTTTATAAAGCCAGCTCAGATCTCAGATATCTAAAAGATCTTGAAGGAAAGAGGGTAGAGTCCCACATATATAGAGCTATTAAAATATGAAAGCTAGCCTAAATCAAAATGGAGCCTATTGTAAGGAATTCTATGGAGATGGGATCTTTGCAAATCTTGGTACTCTAGGGAAGGAAGATAGATAGATAGATAGATAGATAGATAGATAGATAGATAGATAGATAGATAGATAGATAGACAGAAAGATAAAACATTTTTCCATTTCAAGCTTTAAAGATTCTGACAGAGATAATGCTGGTTTCAAATATATTTTACCCCCAGTGATATTTTTGATATCATGCTAAAGACCACTGCTATAATCCTGTATGTGTTCAGCTGAAATGAAATCCCACTGGAATCAGGGAAGCTTTCTTGAGATTAAGCATTTCTGCTTTGGTACTAAATTTGGCAAGTTTGTCACACACAAAAATCAGCTCAAATGCTTATGAACAGCTCCTCTTTGTGGAAACTAACACAAGATTTTTACTTTTCCTCTGCCTCTTAATAAAGAGCTTGCTTATGATTTTTTTCCCCCCAGTAACTCAGAGAAGGCCTAAAGCAAAGACATCTGATCTGAACTATTTAGCCTTTTCAGACCTCCTGATACATCAGTTTGAATTGCTATGTCTACCAAGGAGCTTTCGTCTTCAACAAGAACATATTAGGTAATCTAAAGAAAATACAGATTGCCATCAGTGTGGAAGATAAGCAATTTTATGGAGACCTCTAAAAAAATAATTCCGTGACTGCATAGAGAATCTATAAATCTAGCAAGTTTTGTTCATCAAGTGATATACCAGTATTTTAAGAAAATAGAAACATAAACAATTCCCAGAGTGGAGTCATTAGCTCATGGATTCTCTAGAGACAAAGGAAGAAAATTTATATATGACCAAGTAAATGTTTCTTCATGTCTAAGAAAATCATAATAGCATTCCGTGGTTTCATGCACAAAATCAAATTAAATCCATGAAAGCCATATCATTTTTTTTGTTAAAGCATACATCAAATTTATGGTGTTAAGTGATCTGCATCTACTTAACCAACAGACAGAAAACCTGCTCAGGACTAAAAATCCCATAATTCTGCATCAAGAATACAAAAGGAATTGAATTGCTCAGCGTTGAAGAGACATAAACTAGCGGATTATGGTAGGTTTATATGAATTATATGCTATAAAGTAGATTGGAAAAGTGCTGATATTTTTTTTTCTTGCAAGGGGAAAATGATTTAATAAATTTATTAGTAAAAATGAATGGAAACAATGAATAGAAAGTACAATTATGCAAGAAGTTTGGCAGTTTCAAAACTTAATTCATGTTTTTTAGACAATTGTTATTCTAAGTGAGTCTGTGAAAGGCATGAGAAAAAAAAGGTTATTGATGGAAAACTTTTCCAGCTTAGAGTAGGAATTCCCCAGCTGCAAACTGTACATTTTCTGGGCACATTAGCAATGGTTGCATAGGAAAAAATATCCAGGAAAAAAAAAGATTCAATAAACTTTCAGTACTAGATTTATTCTGTGGGAAGGATTTTCAAACTCTTTCAAAATGGGATATTCCCAAAACTGTGATCCAGAGAGAGGGGGGGGGAGGGGGGAGAGAGAGAGATAGAAAATGGCTGCTTTGTTGTTATTGTAGTCTTCATATTCTCGTGGAAGCCCCATCAAACTCTCCACAGAACATGCTTTAGCAAACCTTGTTACATCACAGCTTCCCCATGTTTTAGTAAGAGGATCTAGAAAGATAATTTGGATCTGGATGCTATTCAGGGGAGCTGACCAGCACATGGGGTGAGGAAAATGGTTAACAATTCCTCTGCTCCCTCTACAAGACCCTAAAGCAGTAAATAAAAAAAATAAATAAAAGTATTTAGATTGGAAAGGTGTAGATATTTAAGCACCTACAATATTTATGAACTGATTTCCCAGATGTGGGAAGAAATCTCCAAGTCATGGATTCATAACTGTATTAATGGGTGTGCATTAGCACATTAAAAACAGCTTACATGAAAATAAAATTAAAAAAAATCCAGGCTGATTAAAAAGTGTTAATGACATAATCTTCTGCTGNAATGGGTGTGCATTAGCACATTAAAAACAGCTTACATGAAAATAAAATTAAAAAAAAATTAAAAAAAATCCAGGCTGATTAAAAAGTGTTAATGACATAATCTTCTGCTGTGCTGCAGAGATTGAACCCACACCAATAGCTAAAGAAGAGAGTCTTTAAAGAACAGCATAAAAGTGCATTAAAACTACTTCTCGTATTTTGTCTCGGACTGAAGAGAAGACCCTAAAATTAATCCTATGTCCTAAAAGACCCCTAAAAGAATTGTGAGTTCACACAAGGCCCATGTAATTGGGAAAATTTACTATGCTTGGACTTCAGTTTCACAAACTCTTTCGAAGCCAATATAAGATGAAGGGATTGCTGCCCCAGCCTCCTTCATCTTTTTGGCTTCATCATCTGCCTTAGAATTAGGTGATCATGTAGTTTATCCATCCAGATTAAAGTTTATCTGTTTCATATTTAAATGAGTGTATGGGGAAAAAAAATAAAGGAAAAAATACTAGGAACAAACACTTCCTTCCTTCCTTCTCTCCTTCCTCTCTAAGTTAACATAGGAAAACATGCAGATGTACATACATACACAAACACAATAATTTTTCCTATACAGCGGCCTTTTTTTTAAGATGGCACACAGAAAGTGTGACAGTCACATCAAGAACTTTAACTAAGACCCTTAAAAAAGAACACACAGAAACAAACACACACATGCGCACAAAAGAGAGACAGAAATTCTGACACACAAAATCCACCCAGATATATAAGGCTAATTGTAAAGATGAACCTTTTAACACTCAATTAGTTCCTTCAATCCTAAATCTGTTTCCTCAGCAGTGGGAGCAAGATTGCAAGCATGACAAACACACCAGAATTGACTTGATTTCTTTTGAGCTTAAAATAAATTAAGCTATAACTGCCCTCCTATAAAGAGATCAGTGATCAATTCAATTTTATTTTAACAAGAAGACTACCAGAGAGGAAGGAGGAAGGAAGCATTAGTACTTTACTTTTCTTTTTAAAACAACAACAACAACAACAACAATTATTTCCTCTCTCAAAAAGATATATAAATAAAAGAGAGATGGGCAAAGGAAGAAACTTCAGCACAGAGGCACAGAAGTCATCTAAAATATCTTAGGAGCTGAGCGTTAATATCTAAGAGTCCTAGTCCCTTATAGTTCAAGTGAGCTATAGTAAAACTCACAAAAAGGGAGGGAGGGAAGAGAGGACACTCTCCACAGAATACATGCAATTAATCACATTTGCATGACAATCTATTTTTGATTCTGCAAATTTAGAGTCCCCCTTCACGGTAGTAGTGAGCGCAGATGACAATTTGCAAATCTGGATAGTGTATATATATACATACATATATATATAGTGTATATATATGTATATAGTATATATAGTATAGTATAATATAGTATAGATAGATAGATAGATAGATAGATAGATAGTGTATATATATGTATATAGTGTATATATATATGTATATTAAAAAATTCTATATATTAAAAAAAACCAAATATATGTATATGTATATACACACACATATATATATATACACTATCCAAATATATATATATATTAAAGGGTCCTGGACTAGTGTGGGCGCACAAAAGCCACTGCTTTCAATTCGATTACTTTCAACTAAACGGGCTTGGAAGCTTAGCTTTCCCTGCTCTTCGGTACTGTTTTTTCCCCCATTCCTCCTGTGGTTTCATCCCCAAGACCCGAACAACTCCATCAGTACCCGGGGAAGGTTGATAGAGAGGAGACGCCGCTTTAAAAATAAGCCAAGGAGACAGCCGTGTATTTTTAGAGGGAGAAAAATCCGCCTCCCCCTCCCTAAAAGAGTGCCCAACACTTCCCAAGATCTAGGCTGGAAAATCGCAGGTTGACAAATGACTCATCCACTAAACCTGACCAACTTCTCCAATGTTCGCGGCGGCCGCGTCTCGCCTATTCAATAGATTCGCTCGCCCTCCAACCGCATCTCCTTTCAACAAAGAACTCGGCCTCGGTTGGCGAAATTTGCAAAGCCTAGAGTTAAAAAACTTCAGAGGACCATTGGAAGAAGCATTTCGTGCCTCGGGGTTAGGAGGGGCTGGCGGTCGGAGTAAGGTAAAGTTTCCTTCCCCCACCCTTTTCCTTTCATTTATCCCCCCCCCCCCGTTTTTTTTTTTTTTGCGTCCCTTGCCAAAACCTTTTTTAAGTAACAAAAGAGAGCAACGTCTTAATTTCCGTGCAGAAAGAGAAACAATCATTGCATAGGAAAAGCATCGGGGCGAAAAACAAAACCAACCAACCAACCAACAAAAATCACCCTGCAAACTTTCCAAAACCGTACAAATTTAAGACCCCGTTGAAGGACTCCGATGGAAGAACCCACGGATTCAAATTTGAACCCTCCCAAGACTTATAATGCTTTTCTTATTGACACGCACACATAACGTAGGGAACCATTTCTACAACAGAAAGGCAATTCTACACTCCATTCAGGAAGAAAGCTATCCCTCACTCCGGTCCAAGAGGCGAGGAATAGACAGAGAAGAGGTAGCGAAGAAGGTAGAGTAAGTCAAGAGAGGCAGAGGTGGGGAGTGTTGTGTATAAAGAAAAGAAGTGTGTGTGTGTGTGAGAGAGAGAGAGAGAGAAGTAGAGAGAGAAAGAGAGAGAGAAAGGATAGAGAGAAGAGAGAGAAGGAAGGAGAGAGAGAGAATGTGTGGGTGTAGGCAGGAGAGAGGGAAAGAAGTTGCTTATGGACTTACCTGCTGTAAGTACATAAGAGTCAAGGCACAGGAAAGCTGGGGACACATACCCACGTTCGGAAGTGCCACGCAAGTTGTCCCTGTCAGAGGATGTTGCATGTTGCCACTCTCGACTCGGCGGACGACAAGTGAGGGGGCTTGCATGAGGAGAGACTTAATCCTGCCTCAGCGCCAAAAAGGGTGAAGAAAAAAAAAAAGAAAAAGAAGAGGAAGGAAGGAAAGAAGGAAGAAAGAAAAAAGAAGGGGAAAAAAAAAAAGACGCGTTCTTTTTTCCACTGTCTCTCTTTCGGTCTCGCTCTCTCTCCCTCTCTCTCCTGCACTCTTTCCCTGTAAAACTGCCACCGCGCCACTTTCTCCAAAGGGGAACGGGGAGGGGGGAGGGGGAGGGGGGGCCCTTTGCTTTCAGCCGAGAAAATCAAAAAAAAGAACACCCCCTCCAAGACACGCGCGCGCGCGGAGAGAGAGAGAGAGAGAGAGCGTGTGCACGCACTCTTGCCCCGCGACTCTCTTCTTGGGGGGGGGGGGTCGAGGAGGATTAGCGGTGAGGATAAGGAAGGTTGGTGTGTTTGGTGTGTGGAAGGCTCTCCTCCGTCTCCCCCCCGCCCCCTGCGTGTGCAAAGCCTTACACGCCGGCACTCTCAAGTCAAGCCATTGGCTCACAATTGTGCTTTTTTTTTCTTCTTCTTCTTTATGTCTTTCTCCTCTCTGCTCCCCCCCCCCCCCCAAGCTAAGCGAAGCCAAGGCAAACAAAAAAGAAAATCTGGAGGGGGGGAAAAAAGGGGGGGGGTGAGCCGGAGAAAAGCGAGCGATTTTAATCGTGAAAGCCGCCTACAGCCTCCAAGCAAGATCCACCACAATGTCACCCAACGCATGAAGGGTTTTCTCTCTCTCTCTCTCTCTACACACACACACACACACACAGGAGAGAGAGACCGCTTGCACACTCGCTGCTCCTCTTCTACGGGAGCAAGAGCAGCGCCGAGGGGCTGCCAAGGAGACAAATCCAACCTCTTTCTGCTCTCCAGGGGTTCAAGCAACGGGCTCCTCTCATTGTCCAAGGGTCCCAAGACAGGGTGCCCCCACCCTTGCCCACTCACCAATATTGAAATAATTGTAGGTGTATGGTTTAAATCCCCCAGAATTGCAAAGAGAGGAGAGAGAGAGAGGGGGGGGGAAAGATTGCACCACCGGCCTGAGGTTTGGAGTCAATGTCAGTGCCCAGCTGGGACTGAAAAGAGGGTTGTGGATTAAACCTCCCACCCCCTTTCCTAGCAAGCCAGATCGGAGATTTCTTTGGGTGCCTGGTAGGCCTTGGACTTGGAGGAAAGCCAAAGAGGCAAGCAGAAGAGAGGAAAGGAGATGTGAAAATCCGGGTTTGGAAGGATGGAATTGCACCAAAAAGTTGGCACCTCCAGGAAGAGATACCTTGGGATGCTCTCCTTGGGTATGGCAAAAACAACCTCAAGAATTCTGGACAGGGCACAGAAACTGAAGCAATTAATCATTTCAATAATTGTTGCAGTCATAAAAAACACAAACAGTTCTAGGAGAGGCTACCAAAAACAGAGTGGTGGTCTGAATATAGGGACTAGCATTTCAGGGCTTTGAAAAAGTGTGTTTGTGTCTGTATTTGCATCTCTCTCTCTCCTTTTATTTCCCATCACCTCCCTCAAGCTCCTCCCACCAGCATTTGTATTTTCGCAGGAGTTTGTAAAAGACCATTAACCATGGTGAAAAATTAGATTAGGCACTGCAGTTGAATCTTTAAGGAATAAAAGTTCCAGTATGGCAAAGTCCATTCCCCACCCCTCTCTCCTGCCTTCTGGAAGAAAGGATCCAAAACAGACCCACATATGTAAATTCATCTCATTTAAGATGATTAAAGGTGGCCCAAAGCCCTATCCATTATGAGAGGCGATTCTGTCAGGTTAGGTGAACAAATTCCATTAGCCACCCAGGAAAAAACAAACAAACTAATATTTACTTTTTTAAAAAAAAACTTATAAGTAATATGTCTCCCTGGAATCAGAGCCTCCCCCCCAAGTCTGCCTTCCTCTCTTTATTTTATGGAGTAATAATTATTCATTAGCAGACCAACTTAATCTTCATGTAATAAAAGAGGATGTGAGCTGCAAATGAAATCATTTATGCTTAAAACTTGTCCTTGAGGTCAAATTTCACCCTCTTCCTTTCCTCTCCATGCAGGAGTAAGATGCCAGGAAAAAATATACTAATGTTAATCAAAAGGAATTTGGACATTTCGACTTGAAGATTTCCTTCCTGTCCTCTCCTTCCCAGAGTTTTATTTTAAGAGGGAACTCAGAAACTTAAAATAAGAGCCAGAAAAAAAAGTTATCTGTATAGAAGAAGCTAATATTGATACCCAGGAATGGAAGACTCAGTGCAAGGGGCAAGAATCAAACATTTATCTCAAACTCGGAGTGTTTCATGTATTGCTGGGTCTTCTGTCTGAAATTGCTGCTGTATTCTCACATTTTCCTTTAAATTTTATTTTATTTTTCCTCTCCCCTTCCAGCCATTATTGAAATAAAATGCAAACAAAACACTAGAGGAGCATTACAGGCAAATTGTGCTTCACTTCAAAAGTAGTTTGCTGTTGTATAATAAGGAGTGCAAACATTTTTTTTCAAAAGGATTCTTATAAAAAACACAACACAACACAACACATTGACAATCTCACCACAACCCCCTCTACCCATATGAAATGGCCTGCAATGACTACAAACCACCCCCCTTCCCAAAAGGTAGATATCTTAACAAACCAGCTCCACCCTTATTTTATTTCCCCCAAACAATAATTAAAATGCAAACATGCATGAACAGTATCACACACAGACACATACTTGGGACTCACAGAGAAAGGGTGTCTTTCTTATGCTGAAAAAGCTGAGGTGGTTGCAGAGTATCATAAAGCTTGAGCTACTCTGATATCACTGCTACAGTGAACAACCAAAATTAATTTATAATGAAAAGGAAAAAAGGAAAGGAGGGGAGGAATTGAAAGACTAGATACAGACAGGCACAAAAGGAAGAAAGGAAACACTAACATAAAATGAAGTCTTGGACTGTCACTTATCTTTTTTTCTCTCCCTTGCATTCTATCTCTTGCCTTAAGCATTCTCTTGTTCTGATAAAATTATCTTGCTTTTCCTTTCTCTTTTCCAGAACAATAAAACATGTTATTCAGCATATGCCTGTGATCTTTCCATCCTTCCATCCTTCCTTCCTTCCTTCCTTCCTTCCTTCCTTCCTTCCTTCCTTCCTTCCTTCCTCCCTCCCCCCTCCTTCCTTCCCCTTCCTAATAAAAACCAATAATACTTTATTTTATAAATAAAAGGTACAACTAAAATACAAAATTAGTTATCAAAATACATGGCATGGAGAGATTTAAAACCTATCTGCACATAATGTTGGGCTTTTAAAAATGTGAAAGAAAGGACAAAGCCATCAAACTTCAAATATTTTGTGGGGGAACTCCTTTGAACTGGTCCTGGTTGCTTGTTTTCTAAAGCATAAAATTGAAACAATGCATCATATTATGGGTGAAGTACTTCTTCCACCAACGGAGAAAAGGTTTACAACCAGGGAGGAGAAATATATACATGCACAAACACAAACACACAGATTACAGAATTCCTCATGCATTTCTTCATTGATGGGTTGCACATGCATTCTGCTTTCCTCTTAGGAAATGGAGGATGAAAGTGAATTTTAGATTAATTATGTGGTTGTCAGCTACTGAGCAAATCCTATGTAGGTTTGTTCAGAGGTCAGATCCAATGTTACAACTGAGAGTCTTGGGGCCAAAACTTGTATTCCAAAATTGCCTGCATTTGTCCTGCAGTGTTTGATGCAGTGTTTCTTTTTTTTGCCACCCAACACCTGTGCTTGTTTCAGTTCCAAACAAGTGACATTTAGTGATGAGAGATGAAGTTGGTGTGACACAATCATTTGTGGCTGCCTGGGGATTTCCAGAAGTTGAAGTCTACAACTCTTACCAAGGTTGAGAAACACCTATTTTCATGGCTGAATTGATACACCATATTAAAATACTGTTTATTAAATCATTCATAATGGGCAAGTCCTTGAAGTTTGTTAAGCTTTACAAACTACAACAGCTAGATTTGCACAAGGCTATCACAAACCAGGAAAAAAAAGTATTGTATGAATTTCTGGATATTTGCTGATACTTTGTCAACAAGACAAGGTGATATGGCAAAGGGTTGTTAAGTTCAATATCAGCTATTACCCTTGTGAATTATTATTACCTTTATTGTCAGAGTACAACATGTGTACAATGAAATTGGTTGAACCTACCTTCGTGCACCTCACAACTCACAGTGAGAACAGAAGTCCCCAACCCAGTCCCAATCTTATTACACTATGTGACCTTGTTGCACAAAGCTTGTTGTAACATTGGAACTGACCTCTGAACAAACCTACATAGGATTGCTCTGTAGCTGACAACCACATAATTAATCCAAAATTCACTTTCATCCTCTGTTTCCTAAGGGGAAATTGAACATAGGAATCTACAGTAGATTAAAAAATGAATAGATACAGATTAACAGAGTTGGAAAGGACCTTGTAGGTCATCTAGTCCAACCCGCCCCTGCTGAAGCAGGAGACCCTGCATCATTTCTGACAAGTGGCAGTCCACTCTTTTCTTGAAAGCTTCCAAGGATGAAGCTCCCACAACTTCTGGAGGTATAGAGAATGGAGGTAGTCCTTGATTCACAATGGTTCTTTTAGTGACCATTCAAAGTTACCAAAAAAAGTGACTTAGGCTGTTTTTCTACAATTACAACAGTGGTGAGATTCAATTTTTTTTTTTACTAATGGCTCTGTGGGTGTGGCTTGGTGGGCGTGGCAGGGGAAGGATACTGCAAAATCCCCATTCCCTCCCCACCCCACTAACCTGCNTGGTGGGCGTGGCAGGGGAAGGATACTGCAAAATCCCCATTCCCTCCTCACCCCACTAACCTGCTTTCCAGCTCTGTTCTCCTGGGCAGGGCAACTAAAGAAGACCCAGCCCATCAGCTGGGACTCAGGAGGCAGAAAACAGATGGGGACAGGGCCAGTCAGTGGGGGCATCTGCCAGTTCTCCGAACTACTCAAAAGTTTCTGCTACCAGTTCTCCAGAACTGGTCAGAACCAGCTGAATACCCACCTCTGCATTACAACTGTTCCAGCAATCCCACAGTCATGTGATTTACATTTGGATGGTTGACAATGGATTCACATTTACAATGGTGGCAGTGTCTCAGAATCACATGAACCCATTCTGCGACCTTGTGATAAGCGAAGTCAAGGAGGAATCCAGGTTCACTTCACACAACCGCGTTGCTAACTTAACAACTGCAGTGATTCACTTAGCTGTGGCAAGGAGAGTCGTAAAACAGAGCAAAACTCCCTCGTCAATGAAAATTTGGGGCTCGGTGGTCGTAAGTCAAGGACAACCTGTATTTTGAAATAATAAAAAGTGAAGAGTGAACATTCCAAAATCGCGCAGAGGAACCCAGACTTTATGTTGCTTTTGACAAAACAAATGCTCGTCGGTTAGTTACACACACACAAAAGTAGATCATGCATGTGGTAAATGTTTTTTGTCAAGATTGTGAACTTGGAGTCATCATGGAGATGCGGAAATGGTCATAAGTGTGAAAAACCATCACGAGTCCCTTTTTTTCAATGCTGCAGTGACTTCAAGCAGTCACTAGATGAACTGCTGTAAGTCAGGGACCACCTGTAGTGCAAAGACATACCTTGAAGTCTTTCTAATTTAAAATCTACATATATAAAAGAGAAATACCACTCATGCATCATTACAAAATCTCCAGAACCATAAAGCCTACAAACTTAACATTTGACACATATATTCCTCTTGGCTTCTAGGTGCTCACTAAGAAAGGATTTTTCTAAACGACCATCAGAGCATTAGTATTTCCTATATTGTTGTTGTTGTTGTTGTTATTATTATTATTATTATTATTATTATTATTATTATTATTATTATTATTAACATGCTCTGATGCTAAGGAGTTCTATTCCCCCTCCCCACGTGGAAAGAAATCTCTCCCAAATGCAAAACACAAGCAGAGGAGGAGTTTCAGTTTTAGTATCACAGCACCAAGCAACTTTAGTACAAAACAGTTGAGCTAAGCCATGTCCAGTCCCCTTGCTGTCTCCTTCTTGCTCACACAGCAAATACTCTTTCAATTTCCAAACAGCCCTCAGCCCCCTCACACACGCTAGCCAGATGAACACCAATGGATGCTGGTAGGCAGAGACACAATTTTTTTTTTCCCTTTATTTTCCTCCTCGAAAACTAAGCCCCACCATATAGTTTCGTAGCAAAGCACGGGTATCGAGCTCGGACATAAATAAATGAGGTTACTCTGTCGGTCCCTCATTGGCTAGAGAGAGCCAAAGCATCGCCCATCAACCTCACTCAGTGAGAATCCTTGGGTGTATGTGTGAGGAGGGGGAAGGCAAAGTGATCTGAACTGAGAAGCCCACGAGAAACTATCTTTCCCAAGCTTCAGCTGATTAATTAATTGATCGAAACAAGCTTGCCAGAAAGAGGTAGCTTGATTTTTAAAGCAGAAATCCATCGATGGAAGCAAACATCGAGCAATCTCCTTTGGACCTGCCCTTGCACAAAACGAAGATATTACAACCAGGCCACTTCCCATGTCACTAAACTTCACTCATTTCTAACCAAAACGGGACATTTTTTTTTTTCAATTCTAAATTGATTCAGATGTTTTGCAGGATTTTTTTCCCAGCCTGGGGAATGACATAGGCCCCTGGCTGGAATAGATCCTTGAAAAACAGAGGCAAAAAACAATTGTCCCATACAGGTAGCTCCGTAGTCCTACTACTGTGGTCAGAAGACTGCAAGATCTGACCTTAGATTAACAGAATTGGTGGGAACCTTGTAGGTCACTTAGACCAACCCCCATTGGGTTTTTGAACTGCCGTCACTCATATTTAGCTGGATGTCCACTAAGACTCCAAGAAGCCTCTCTCAGTTACTGTGTTAAGCCTGGTTTCACCCAATCTATATGTGTGCTTTTGGTTTTTCTTGCCTAAATGTAAGACTTTATTTATTTGATTTGATTTGTTAATCACTTACAAGATAATAGGTATAAGTATCAACATAAGTAAGAATAAAGGAAATAGGTACAAATAAATGGGGACAATAGGACAGGGGTGGGAGGCACGATGGTGCATCTATGCATGCCCCTTAAAAACTGGTTAGATGCCACGAGGAAAGTGGCAGCGCCGTAACCATATGCGTGTTGCAAAGAACACAAGGGGCCTCTTCCATCCTTATCAAGGGGAGTACTAGCCTTCTCTCCTTTCATACAACAACTTTACTTTTCTCTACACTGAATTTCATTTTGTTAGATACGGCCCAGTGTTCTAGTCTATCAAGATCCATTTGGATCTTGAGCCTATCTTCTTGGGTGTTGGCTATTCCTGCCAGCTTAGTATCATCTGCAAATTTGGTANAGATCCATTTGGATCTTGAGCCTATCTTCTTGGGTGTTGGCTATTCCTGCCAGCTTAGTATCATCTGCAAATTTGGTAAATTCCCCTTCTGTTCCCTCATCTAAGTTGTTAATGAAGATATTGAAGAGTCCTGGGTCTAAGATGGAACCTTGTGGTACCCCACTGCTTACTTCCCTCCATGTAGACTTAGACTCATGAAGGACTACTCATTGAGTATGGTTTGTCAGCCAGGTGTGAATCCCTTTGGTGGTGATGCCATCTATCCCATTTTCTTCTAGCTTACCAAAAAGTAGGTTGTGGTCTACTTTGTCAAATGCCTTGCTCTCAGCTTAGGACTAGATGACATTAACAGAGTTGGGAGGGACCTTGTAGGTTATCTAGCTCACCCCCCACCCCCCACCCCCGCCCAAGCAAAAACCCGACTAAACTTGAGCCCAACATTTATGTTGCTGAATGAGACAGTTCTCTTAAGGGAATTTGGCCACATTATTTCCTGACTTTTCTTGCTATAATTGTTAAGGGAATCACCGCATGGTTGTTCAGTGAATCTGGCTTGAGGGGGTTAGGACATTACATTAACCCCTGTTTGCATTTGTTTCTTATGTTTCTTTTTAGGAAGTGAAGGGGGGACTCCTGTCAGCTTTGGAATTGTTATTAAAAGCTTCCACACAGCGGCGGAGAAATGGAGGGGGTGATATTATTTGAGTAGCTCTCAGTAGACAAAATAAATTATTTAATAATTCAAGGACATTGTGAATGGTGCACGAAGAATTGGGACTGAAGGGGGATTGATTCACATGATGTATGATGTGGGAAAAAGGGGATGGTTTGTAGGTTGGGTCCTTGTGGGAAGTCCAGGGGGAAATTTTAGTTTTGGAATTCCACAGATGTGCCAAGTTTCTATTCTAATAAAAAATACTTTGAGATTATAGTTGTCTTGGAATTACTGGCTGGAATGGATAGCCTTTGGAACGCTGACACCCGCTTGTTGGACGGTCGCAAAAAAGGATCACACGATCCAGGGATACTGCAACCATCATAAATATGAGTCAGTTGCCAAGCCAGAGGTGGCATTCAGCAGGTTCTGAACAGTTCTGGAGAACCAGTACTGGAAATTTGGAGTAGTTCAGAGAACCGGCAAATCCCACCTCTGACTGGCCCTGCCAACCCCATCTCTTCTCTGCCTCCCATTGAGTCCCAGCTGATCNGCAAATCCCACCTCTGACTGGCCCCGCCAACCCCATCTCTTCTCTGCCTCCCATTGAGTCCCAGCTGATCGGCTGGGCCTTCTTTGGTTGCCCTGCACAGGAGAACAGAGCTGGAAAGCAGGTTAGTGGAGTGGGGAGGGAATGGGGAGTTTACAGTACCCTTTCCCTGCCATGCCCACCAAGCCATGCCCACCAAGCCATGCCCAGAGCTGATTGGCTGGGTCCCTTTTGCTTGCCCTGCACAGGAGAATGGAGTTGGAAAGCAGGTTAGAGGGGTGTGGAAAGAATGGGGATATTGCAGTATCCTTCCCCTACCACGCCAACCAAGCCACACCCACAGAACCAGTAGTAAAAAAATTTGAATCCCACCAAGCATCTGAATTTTGGTAACGTGATCATGGGAATATCGCAATGGTCATAAATATGAAAAACAGTCATAAGATACTTTTTTTCAGTGCCATTGTAACTTCAAGCTGTCACTAAATGAATTGTAAGTGAAGCACCACCTGTATTCCAATTTTTCCAAATTCCCCAGGAAAAAAAGGATGCCCCAGCAAGCCTCCATGAAGCATTGAATGTCTTCTCCTGTGTGCCTCACTAGCAAGAAGAAACATCAAAGATTTTTTTTTTCCTTTACAGAATGAAGATTGAAAAAGAGAAATGAGAGGGAAAAAAAAAAGAACATGTCTATGTTGATGTCTAATTAACGTAGCATTCTGAAAAGAAAAATCCCAACAATGAAGACTTCCTCTCCCTTTTATTTCAATTATTTTTATTTTATTTATTACACAAACAGTGGAGTCAGCCTAAAGCAGAATATTGCTGCTGATATACCGATGGAAAAGAAATGGCTAAATACCTCATCAATGGAATTAAGCATCAAGTTAATGCATTTTCCAATGGGCCAGAAAAAACAGATTTTAGAAACCGGCAACAAAAAAACCCCTCACACAATTTCAGAACTGAGGAAAATTTTGCTCGTGCGTTATAGAATTCTACTAAACCACAGATAAGAGATTACAGGCTGAGAGTTGATATCTTCTCCAATTCTAAATCCACTTTTGCATATATAAATATCCCTGCTAGGCATTCAGAAGTATTATTATCCCTTTTTCCTTATATTCTTAGTTTTAATTTCATGTAAAGGATTTCAGTCTGTTTCAGATCTGCTAGGTGTCTTAGAAATATGAATTTTGCTTAATGCCGGGGAAGAAAAGGGAAGGGAAGGAGGAAAGAATGGAAAAGACAAGGTAAAAGTAAGAGAAGGGAAGGAGAAAGGAAGGGAAAAGGAAAGGAAAAGGGAAGAAAGGAGAAGGGAAAGAAAGGAAAGGAAAGGGAAAGATAAGAGAAAGGAAAGGGAAAAGAAGGGAAAAGGAAAGGAAAAGGGAATAAAGGGAAAGGAAGGGAAGGAAAGGAAAGGGGAAGACAGAGGAAGGGAAGGGAAGGAGAAAAGAAGGAGAAAGGGAAGGAAAGGAAAAGGGAAGAAAGGGGAAGGGAAGGAAGTGAAAATCAGATCCAAAACACAACCAGTAATTCAGATCAATTCTTGGGCAGGTCAGGAAGCAATGGGTGGAAGATCATTAAAGATAGATCCAACCTGGAACTAAGGGAGAAAAAAATCTAACAGTGGAAACAATTAATCAATGGAATAGATTGCTTCCCGGAGTTGTGGGTGCCCCATTAATGAAAGTTTTCAGAAATACACAAGACAATCATTTGTCCAGGGTGATATAAGGTCTCCTACTTTGGGTAGGGACTTCGACTATAAGACTTCCAAGGTTCCTTCCAGCCCTATGGTTCTATATTCTATGTATCTTCACTCTTTTTAAATTCAGAGGAAGCTATTGGTCAACTGTCTAGCTGCTGTCACATAACATGCATAGCTTTTCCTAAGTTTAGTTAATTTTAATCATCGCTGTGATTTATGTGCATGTTTTAGAATATTGCATAAACTCAGGCCACTTGGTTAGCTTAAAATGCACTGTTGCATGCAAATGATGAAAATGAATTCATTCCCGCAAAGGATCAAGTATATTGTGCAAATAATATTGTGCAAATTGCCATCTCTTTGGCAGAAGCAAAAATAAAATCACATTTTTATGGGGCATCCTTTTCACAGGATGGTAAGTTGCATCAACCAACATGGTGACCCAGGGAGGATATCTCACAGGGAAATTAAATTCTGAGCAGATTAAAAATTGAGGTGAAAGCAATTTCCCTATCAATCACAACTGTGTCACATATCAACCAGTACAGGAGGGTCAATGAATGGACCCAATAAACTCCAGATCCTGAATACAATGTCAGGAACAATTCCTGAGATCAATGATTTCATCTATGTTACTGCATTTTATGGTTCATATTCATTTCAATTTATATTGTTTTATTTAGTATCCTAGTATGATTTATGTTGATTGCTCATTTAGTATCTTATGAGAATCACGAAGCTCAGTGGCTAAGATGCTGAGCTTGTTGATCAGAAAGATTGGCAGTTCGGAGGTTCAAAACCCTAGCGCCACGTAACGAAGTGAGCTCCTGTTACTTGTCCCAGTTTCTCCAACCTAGCAGTTTGAAAGCACGTAAAAAATGCAAGTAGAAAAACAGGGACCACTTTGGTGGGAAGGGAACAGCATTCCATGCGCCTTCGGTGTTTAGTCCTGCCGGCCACATGACTACGGAGACGTCTTCAGAAAGCGCTGGCTCTTCAGCTTTGAAATGGAGATGAGGACTCTAGACTAGTATGTATCTGTAAGAGAAACCTTTACCTTTACCTTGTATCTTGTGTTGTATTTTGTGATTTATGATAAATGTATTTTTACGGTGATTATGATCATGTTTTATCTCTTACTGCTTGTGTGTACACTGACAGCTTTGTGCACCAGAGACAAATTCCTTGTGTGTCCAGTCACACTTGGCCAAAAAATAATTCTATTCTGAAAAAAATGTCTTTCCTTGGAATCACCTGAATTGTACTCATACCTCAGCCCATACTGGTTTTAAGTCTCTCTCTGTCTCTCTGTCTCTCTGTCTCTCTGTCTGTCTCTCTCTCTCTCTCTCTCTCTCTCTCTCTCTGTGTGTGTATGTGTGTGTGTCCAAGTCACTGCTGACCCCCGGGACTGCCTGGACTACTTACTGCAGGTATGTTTGGGAAGGTTTCAGAAATGGTTTGTGACTGCCTATTTATCTAGCATTAGAGTCATTAAATCATAAGGCTGGAAGAGCTCTTGGAAGTCTTCCAGTCCAAGTGGCTGCCCGAGGCAGGAGACCTTATACTATCTCAGTCAAGCCAATGTTGGTCACCATATTACAAAAAAGATATTGAGACTTTGGAAAAAAAAGTTCAGAGAAGAACAACTAAAACGATCAAAGGTCTGGAGACTAAAACATATGAAGAACAGCTGCAGGATCTGAGTTTGGCTAGAAGAATTGGGGAGAGGGGCATGAGAGCAGTATTTCAGTACGAGGGGCTACCACAAAGAAGAGGGGATCAAATTATTCTCCAAAGCACCAGAGAGAAATGATGGTTGGAAACTGATCAAAGAGAGAAGCAACCTGGAATTAAGGAGAAACTTCCTCACAGAGAGGACAATTAACCAGTGGAACAGCTGGCCTCCGTAAATCATGTGTGCTGCTCCATCACTGGAGGTTTTTAAGAAGAGACTGGATATCCATCTGTCTGAAATGCTGTAGGGTCTCCTGCTTGAGCAGGGGGCTCGACTAGAAGACCTCCAAGGTGCCTTCCAGCTCATCCTATTCTATTCAAATTGTTGTCCATTTTTTTCTTTAAAAACTTCCAGTGATGGAGCACCCACAACTTCTGGAGACAAGCTATTCCCTTCATTGTTCTTATTGTCAGAATATTTCTCCTTAGTTCCAGGTTGGATTGCTCTTTAACCAGCTTCCACCCATTGCTTCTTGTTCTGCCCTTTGAGAGAAAGTGACTAACCCATGGTTGCCCGGCTTCATCCTTTAGATGGGACTAGAATTCACTGTCTTCTAGTTTTCTGGTGTCTGAATCACTTCACCAACCTGAATCAATCTCTCTCTCTCTCTCTTTTTTTTTTTTAAGAAGCTAACTTATCCTCTATCTATTCTGCCAGAGAACTAGAGGTGGCACTAAAGCTTCACTCAAACTTGTGTGAACACAGTGAAGTACAGTAAATCTGGACACTCTGTTGGCAACTTTGAGTTTTGGATGAATGCAGAAGGAAATCTGAGGGCAACTGACCACTTTTCAATGCAGAGAGTCAGCCCTATTGATGCTGATGAGTTGGACCAGAGCAAGATGTCTCTCCATCTGTTTTAGCATTTACGCTTCTGTAAGCAAAATGTAGGAGATCTTTGAAAGCCTCCAGGTGATTTTTCTGCGAGTCTTCTGAAAACTATTTCCAAGAATGAGGTATCATTCAAACCAAGCTTGGAGTCAGCTCAAGGGATATGTAGGTGAATGAATTTTGATAGGAGACTTTGATAAGACCCCATTGGGATTTAACAGAGATGGGGGGGGGGAGGGAGAGAGAGAATATGCAGGTATGTTTCAACACCAGGCCAAATTTGATAGTCCACGAAGTGTCAGCCTTCAAGATTTTCTACTATCGCTTTGCATCTTTCGGCTGTCATTAGAAACAGGGGGAGGGGAGAGTGGGATGAGTCTGGGAAGTGAGCTGGAGGTGTTACATTTTTCTGTTGTGTAATGAGGGGGGGAAGCATACATCAGAGTTAGGTTTCTATTTCTCGCTTAGCTTTCTTTTCTCTGCGCAACTGCAACCCGTTATCAAAACTATGCCAAGGACAACGGACAGAGGCCTCATCATCACCTGAAGAAGCCCATATGATCTTATTCACAATTTCTAATTGAAAGTTTCATTTGAACTATTGGGGGTGGGAACATTCCCAATCACTTTGTATATGTGATTTACGCGCCTATTTCCTCAGATTCAGAATTCTCTGGTTGCTACCATTCACTTTCAGTAAAAGATAATTTTTCTCTAACCTAAAGAGTCTAAGTCTTTCTTTCTTGGATTTTGAATGGAGCACCGTCTGACACGAAGACCTGTTCAAACTAAGTGTCATGAGCCACAGTGGCAGCCAGTGTGTTAGAGTGCAGTACTGCCAGGCTACTTCTGTTGAATTGACTGTTACCTGCAATTGTGGCAGTTCGAATCTCACCAGGCCTCAAGGTTGACTCAGCCTCCCATCCTTCCGAGGTGGGTAAAATGAGGGACCTAGACTGTTAGGAGCAATTGGCTGATTCCTGTAAACTGTTTAGAGAGGGCTGTTAAAACACTGTGAATCAGTGTATAGAATCTACTATTGCTATTCCTTTTTTCTCCTTCCTTCCTTCCTTCCTTCTTCTTTCCTTCTTCTTTCCATACCGTCCATCATGCACCAATGCTTAGAATGCAGTACTGCAGGCTAAATTCTGCCGCCTGCCAGCAGTTCGATTCTGACTGGCTCAAGGTTGACTCAGTCTTCCATCCTTCAAGGTGGGTAAAATGAGGACGCCAAATTGTTGGGAGCAAGAGGCTAACTCTGTAACCTGCTTAGAGAGGTCTAGAAAGCCCTGTAAAGCAGTAATATAAGATCTATGTGCTATTGCGATTGCTATTTCCTAAACGCGAAAGGATCTCTTCTGAAATGTAAAGCATTTACATTGTACATCATCCTCCAATCAGCAAAAAAAAAAAAAAAAAACCTTCTAGACAGCTAAGAACATCAATAGTCTCCTTTGCTATATATCATCATTGCCGGACATTCATCTTCTTTTGGTGGTATCCTACAAGTCCTCTTACTACTGTGTGCTTGATTCTTGGCTGCTGTGCTGAGAGGGACAACTAGGGAGCCAATTAATGTCAATTACAGGAGAGGGTTCATTTGTTTTGGACTGGACTTAGTTCATCAATTTTTTTTTATCACGGGCAGCGAGATGGGGGAAATAAAACCATCTGGCCTGCACTTGAATTGGAAGGCCTGGAGGTGAAAAGGCTTTCATTTAATGACAATGACTAAGCTGCAGAGACTTGTTTGGCCCCCTTACCTACAAAAAAAGGGGAGGAAATCAATGTTTCTACCTGCCTTGTTCTGATTTGTAATGTCAGACTAATAATGCTAGCAGGCAGATAACTTAAATGCAATGCTGAATCTGCCATGTATTTGGGGACTATGGACAATGTGGTAGGACATGACAGACCTGATGCTCAGTTCTGGAAGTTCAACAATAACCTTTTTCTATTATTATTATTATTATTATTATTATTATTATTATTATTATTATTATTATTATTATTATTATTACTACTACTACTACTACTACTACTACTACTACTACTACTACTACTACTATACACAAAAAATACAATGTACACAGCAAACAAGATAACCATGCTGCGTTTCGTATCACAAATCACTAGTCAAACACTTCCCAAGTGTTTAGGATTGAGTAATGTATCGGCAGATTATGCGAGCAAATCCCAGTAAGGTGGCCTTCTGCAGCTGACCAATGGTGATCTTGTCAGTGCCAATTGTTTCTAAGTGTTTCTAAGAGGAGAAGGTTCATTATCATGAAAAGACAGATAGATAAATAAAAAATATAGATAAATATAAATAATAAGAGATATAAATAATAAAATATATACAGCTATAATTTAAACTCAAGTGGAGAGGGAGGGGTAACAGACCAGCAGAGTTGGAAGGGGGCTTTGGAGGTCTTTTAGTCCAACCCCCTGCTTAAGCAGGAGGCCCTATACCATTCCAAACAAATGCCTGCCCAGTCTCTTCTTAAAAGCCTCTAGTGATGGAGCAGCCACAACTTATGAAGACAAGTTGTTCTACTGGTTGATTATTAGGGAGGGAGGAAGGAAGGAAGGAAGGGGATGAGGAAGGAAGGAAGGAGAAAGAAAGAGATTATCACATTTTTCAATAGCTGAACTCCAGCAGTAAAGCTTTGCTTAAGGGTCATTTAATGTTGTGTTACCTAGTTGATGAATGTGGGATGGTGTAGGGATGCTCAAGTACCTGAAAAGCTTTGAACCAGAAATCTGATATCAAAGAACACTCTGAAAACAGACCCACTCTCTCCATCTCTGATATTAAACAATGGTACCAATTCTTTTGCAATGCTACTAAACCTGGGGCACTGTCTTCCTCTAGCATCAGAACCATGGATCAGTTAACCCAGTGAATCAGCCCAGCTGGGCAAATGGAGAAAAAAAATGCCACCACAGAAGCTTTTGCAGCCGTTGTTGCTGCTTTAGCTTTCACAGATGCAGACATAACTAGAATAAATATCAGCAGCTGTTCTCAAAACTAACTTTGAGATATGCCTTGAGTGAACTACTTGCTAGATTAGATGGAAATCCATTCAGCTTCTATCAGATCCTTCAAGGAAACCAACATTATTGTTATGGTTTCTGCTTGTAAACCCGAGCAATACAGCATCAAAGATTCAATAAGATCTCAACTTGCTATATTCAGTAGAGTTTAGCCTTAAGTAAATGAATATTACAACTGTAGACTAAATAACATGAATAGAATAAAACAGAAACACAGAGTTGGAAGGGATCTTGGAGGTCTTCTTGTCCAACCCCCTGCTCAGGCAGGAAACCCAATATCATTTTAGACAAATGGTTATCCAAAGAACTTCCAGTGATGGAGCAGCCACAACTTCTGAAAGCAAGCCCTTCCACTTCTTAATTGTTCTGATTTCAGGAAATTTCTCCTTATTTTTAGGTGGCTTCTCTCCTTGATTTGTCTCCATTTTTCTTCTCCTGACTTTTGGTGCTTTGGAGATCTTAACTCCTTCTTTTCTGTGGCAGCCCCTGAGATATTGGAACATTGCTATCATGTCACCCCTAGTCCATCTTTTCATTAGACTAGACATACCCAATTCCTGCAACTGTTCTTGATATGTTTTTAGCTTTGATCAGACATCTCTGATTCAAGTCTAGAGTTTGATTTTTAGACTCAAATAGCATTTTCTAGAAGTGGATTGGGGAATGATTCTATCAATATTTTGATCCTGAATGAGAGTTTTTGAACCAATATTGCTTTAACAGTAATTCAGGGTCTCCATACTTGGCCACTTTAAGACATGACTAGCTGAGGATTTCCGTGGAAGTTGACGTTCACAAGTATCATACCTGCCAATTTTCTCCAAGTAAATATGTAAATATTTTAAGGAACAGGATGCACCTTTAACTTACATTTTTGAGTAAGACAAAAAAAGAAATGCAACAGTTCTATTGGTCTGTCTACCTTGGAAGATCATCCTAGATCTCTAGCAAAACAAGCATGGAATCTTTACCAACTTTAAAGTCGACTTCAATAATAAATGGGTATTATTACAGTTTTTTAAAAATCTATCTTATTCTCTCTTTCTCATTCTCTCTCTTCTCTCTCATTCTCTCTCATTTTCCCTTCCATTCTCTCATTCTCTCTCTCATTCTTCTCTCTCATTCTCCCTTCCATTCTCTCATTCTCTCCCCCATTCTCTCTCTTTCATTTTCTCTCATTCTCTCATTCTCATTCTCTCCCTCCTTCCCTCCCTCTCTCTCTCTTCCAGAATAATCAGCTGGGCAGTACAGAATGAACCAGAGGACATTAATCTAGTAGATGGACTTTCTGGCTTTGTTCAATAGGCTTTATGTTTTATAATTCATTTGGATCATTTCATTATGATAGAAAATGATATTCAGCTCAGTAAAGGAAGAGAAGATAGTTACAACATTAGCAATATATTCAAATGTTTTGTAGCTTCCTGGGTTTTCAGGGACGAAGGAACCTTGTCCTGCGAATACTTCATATCCGGTATATGCTTCCCTTTGAACAAGTCCTGCATTTCTTTCAGCATTGTGTTGACTTGACACCTCAGACTAGAGCAGATCTGTATTATAGGTCTATATTTGTGATATGTAGACAAGAAAGATCTTTCCTTAAGAACTATGCCTTAGGCTATAAAATATGAACCTTCAACAGATGGAGTATCCGAGACTGGTCTATTTGAAGAGAGTTATGATATTATTGGGAAGCCCAGGAGAGGAAAGAAGAAAGAGGAACCACCTCAGAAGAAGAAAAATGTACCAACAGAAGAGAATATTTATAGCTCATTGTTGAATTGTTAGTTCTGTTGTGCTCTCTGAGCTCCATTTTTTTCTTGCTGCTGTTTCATTACTCAACTAGGTAACATCATACATGCTAGAAGGGAATGGAGTTTCTTCTCTGTTTATATACAAGTGGCTTGCCCAGCCAGTGTGGGTGGAAATGTTCTGGTGGTACCTTGATTAGGCTGTTATTTACAGTTTGATCATTTGTCCAGATTGGACAAGTTTCTTGATTGGGGTATTCTTTACTGCTTGATTGCTGGTCTACCATTAATCTTGAAATTAATCTCTGCTGAGCTGGGTGTTGGTTGCTATCTAGCAAGGAGCTGTTTTGGTATTTTAATTTCCTTTTTGGCTTTTTGGTTGTCTTTTTTGAATGGTGTGTAGATGTCATTTATTCCTATGTGCCTGTTAATGGCTGATTTGTCTGAGTGCCAAGCTTCCAGGAATTCTCTAGCATTTTCAGGACTTAGCTTGGTCTTGGATAATAAGTTTCCCAAATGAAACTACAGTTAGGTTTGAACAATTAAGGAGTTTTTATCATGTCTTCTGACTGCTAGCTGGTGTTCTTGGATGCAACTCTGCTTGTCTTCTATCTGTCTCATTTTACACAGTGGCTAGAATAGTTCAGTCCTTAACACTGAATGTTGTATACGAGGTGTTTTTTTCTTTTCTTTTCTTATAGGGCTGCTGGATCTTTTGGTTTATTTAAGATATTTTGTATGGCTTTAGTTGGTTAGTGTGCTATGGTGGTTATAGTTAAAATCAGAATCAGAATAGAGTTGGAAGGGGCTTTGGAGGTCATATAGTCCAACCCCCTGCTCAAGCAGGAGATCCTATACCATTCCAGACAAGTGGCTGTCAAGTATCTTCTTAGAAACCTCCAGTGCACTCACACTTTCTGAAGGCAAGCTGTTCCATTGATTAATTGTCCTCACTCTTAGGAAGTTTCTCATTAATTCCAGGTTGTTTCTCTCCTTGATTAATTTCCATCCATTGTTTCTTGTCCTGCCCTCTGGTGCTTTGGGAAATAAATTGACCCTCTCCTCTTTGTGTCAACCTCTCAAATACAGGAACACTGCTATCATGTCCTCCCTAGTCCTTCTTTTCTCTAGAATAGCCAAATCCAAATCTTCCAACCCTTCTTCATATTTTTTTTTGTCTCTAGGCCTTTAATCATCTTGTTCTTCTTTGAACTTTTTCCAAAGTAAAAATCTTATCAATTGTTTCTGAGACATTTTTTGATGTGTGGCAATACTATTTTTTTCATAGTTTGTGTTGGCTCTGCTGCCGTTGGTTGAGTGGTCAGCATTTTTTGATAAAGAAAGACGCCCATTGTCAATGATGTAAGCTTTGATGGTCATCTACAAAACACTCCAGGATTCCTCTATCATGACTTCAGGAAAGGCATTAAGCACCATGGCTGGATTAATTTTATCCATCCCAAAGGAAATTGCATTAAGATATCACATTAGCCTGAATGTTTTTGAAACATGTCAATGTCTAGCAGAAATGGTTCATCCCGTTTCTTCTGTGGCTTGGAACACTCTATCAAAATTAGTGGAGCAAGAAGACTAAGGATTGAACAATAGGCAGAACAAGGATATATGTATGCGTTGGTGCATAAGTGTGCACAGGTATTCATTTCTGATGCAAACTCTATGAACTCTAAAGAAAGCTGCTTAGGGGATTCATGTACTGCTCTTCACTCCTATGGACTAGACAAAACCCATCAGAAGTAGAATTAGAATTATAACTCTTTATTGACCAAGTGTGATTAGACAGACAAGGAATTTGTCTCCGGTGCATAAGCTCTCGCTGTATATACAACAATAGTGATTGATCATTATCATCATCATTGCAAAAATATATTCATCATAAAACTTTAGATACAACACTTAGTGATAGTCATAGGATACCAATTAAGAAATCAACACAAATCATACTAGGATACTAAGTATACAATATAAATTGTAAAATACAAGCAACAAAGTTATAGTCATAAGAAGATAAGGAGATAGGGAATAGGGAAGATGAGAATAATAATGGTAATATTGAATTCTGTGAAGAATATATCCATTCTTCACCACCCTTTTCACCAGGGTTTATTGCTGATCCAATTATTTAAGCTAGTGTTTTTCAAGCTTCACAGCTTGAAGATGTAAGGACTTTAACTCCCAGAATTCCTCAGCCAGCAGGGGGATTCTGGGAGTTGAAATCCATATCTTAAAGTTGCCAAAGGCTGAGAAACACTGCTTTAAAGTCTGCCTTATGATTATTTGTAGGAATGCTACTGAGCTGGGGTGGCAGAGTGGTTAGAGTGCAGTACTGCAGGCTACCTCTGCTGACTGCTGGCTGCCTGCAATTTGGCAGTTTGCATCTCACCCGCTCAAGGTTGACTCACCCTTTCATCATTCCAAGGTCGGTAAAATGAGGACCCAGATTGTTGGAGGCAATAGGTTGACTCTGTAAACTGCTTAGAGAGGGCTGTAAAAGCACTGTAAAGTGGTATATAAGTCTAAGTGCTATTGCTATTTATATTTATCTCCAAAACTATCCCATCCATCTATTTTCCTTTTTTCCACCTAATCATATATATGGAATTTTGCCAGGTACTAATGTATTGCTTATCTCCACAAAGCAATTGACAAAGCTGTAACACTTCTTTCTCCAACTGAAGCTTGACCTAAAACACCTCTTCCTGTAACTTGCATATAAGGTTTGGTCTTTATGCTTATGTTGTTCAATTATTAAACACTGGATTTGCTGGCTTTGAAAACCAAATGGTAATTGCAGCAAACTCAATACTATCAACTTAAACTGTCATTACTATAGATTCTTATTTTTTTGTGATGTGAGGATTCAGACCCTTCAAATTTTGTACCTTTCATATCATTTTAATCACCCCTGCAAGGGTGGCTATAGGTTGCAAAATGCAGAGCAAGTTAAATCTATCAGCACAAATAAACACAGGGGGAAAAAGAGGAAGAAAGAGATGAGTTGCCTGTGCAGAAAATTATTCTGGGATAGAATTAGTTTGGGCCACAAGCTTAGGCCATTTTCTCATGGGATTCTTACAACTACAGGGCAGATGTTTTATCATTAATAAACTCCTGGCTAACTAGCCCATTGCAATCCATCTTCCTCATTGACACAAGGCATACCTGGGATCACTTGGAAGTGAACCTGGCATGCCTTGTCAATGTGCCATGTTTGAGGTAGTAAAGCATCAAAGACAATCAGTTGACACTATCTATCATGTCAAAATTCTGCTCCATGGCCCTTGCCAGGATATGTTTTAACACATAAAATTGGCTCAGCACAGACTGGAAAACCAGGGAACTGAGAAAAAGGAATGGCAAGTGAGCAGATGTCCCTTGTATTTTTAAACTCATACAATAGGTTGGGTGAACATCACACATCCCCATTGTGATTCAAAAGGTTGGGCATTTATGGACCTTGTTCAGAGCCTGCAAAACATCTGCAGTTCATTAGATAAGCTCATCCCACACAAAGTCATAGAATAGACTATCCGATTTTGATTTAATATCTGAGTAAGCCATCCAGGGCTTATAGTTAAAGGATGGTTCTCAGCTGAGTCCCTATGGCTTTCTTGCTGATCAGGATTGAAAGGAAAACAAGGCTGTCTTGCTTACTTACTATGAGTAGCCTCTACTTACAACTATACACTTAGCGGCTGCACTGAACAAAGAGACTTAACTGTACTGACACTTGTGCATCATATTTCATGTAGTGTGGTTTGCATAAGTAACAGAGAGGTGCCCTTGCCTGCTTTTGAGTTCTTGGCTTTGTTGGGTCAACATTGAGTAGCTTCCTCCATTACACCCAAGAACTCAAACAGGAAAGAGCAGACAAACCTGATTAGGCTGTAAAATGGAGATCTTCCCCAAGGGGTTCAGGACAGCCATGTTGACAAGTTGTATTAAGGGTAGATTGTAAGGTCCAGGTTTTTTATATTGATATATTTTTAGGTTAAGGGAAAAAGCACACTGCTCTTGCTGAGAAGCTGAGGTTCCTTTTAGTTCTTAGGTTCCTTTTAGTACATCCAAACATTTATAGTTGAAATGTATTATGGTTCGGCTTGATTTGTGAAGTATGTTGTATAGATAAGGGAACCAGAAAAGTTTTCCAAACCATTTAAAGGGTCCCAAATATGGAACAATCTTTCTTTCTTTCTTTCTTTCTTTCTTTCTTTCTTTCTTTCTTTCTTTCTTTCTTTCTTTCTTTCTTTCTTTCTTTCTCTTTCTTTTGTTCTTTCTATCTCTTTCTTTCTCTCTCTTTTCTTTCCCTCTGTTTTTCTCCCTTCCTTTCTCCCTTTCTTCTTTCCTTTCCTCTCCCCCCTCCCCCCTCCCCCTCCCGCCTTCCTTCCTGCATTTCTTCTCTTTCATATTAAATGTATATACCACCAATCTTATTGTCAAACAACTCTGGATGGCTTACAAATATCAAACAAGGGTACAAAACATTAAAATATTAAATAAGCAGATATTAAATAAGTTTTAAAAAACAGACTACTATGGGGTCTAGGCGGGATTTTCTTCCTAGGCTATTCACTTCCTGCTTTGCTTTACCTGATGATCTCCCTTTCCAGAGTAGACTAACCTGTTTATAGTTACATCAGGACCTCTCCATACTCGTGCCATCAATTCCCCATCAAAATCCCTTTCACTTTCCACTACTTATCTTTATAAAAACAAACAAGCAAACAAATAATACCATTCAGGAAAGGAGTTAATTCTAAGCAGGAAAATGGCATAAAAGAACCAGGTGCCCAAGGACTACATTTCAGCCTGTCTGACAGGTCCCTTGCAGCTGCAAGTCATTACAAAATTGAAAACAAGGAAGATTTGTTTCTGGATCTCCAATTCATCACAGAGTTAGCCCTTTCATTTGTATCATTTCAAACTATATTTTAAAGAAGAATTTGTTCGAGAAGTGAGGATAGTGGGGGGGGTAATCTTCATATCACTGCTCAGGAGAAAGGAGGAGGAGGACGAAGAGGAGGAGGAGGAGAAGGGGAAGGAGGAGAGAGAGGGAAGGAAGGGGAGAGGAGGAGGAGGAGGAGGAGGAGGAAACAATGACTGGCTGAGGAATTATGCAAATTGAAGTTCACCCATCATAAAGTTGACAAAGTTGGAAAAAACGGCTGCAAATTATGAACATAGATTATTCTGTTTTGTCCACTGGAGTAAGAAAAAGTACCATGTCCTTCTTGTGAGGGATATCTTTTCAACTTTTTGGAAAGAGCTTGCCTATTATTCTCAATCTCTTCTCATAAGATTTCTTAGTATCCCAACCAACCTTGTTACCTTACATACGTTTCAGTGAAAAATGACAAGACACATAAAGGATATTGATAAGAGAAAGTGAGTGAAACCTTGAGTAATCTATCCCTCTCTCTTACACCAATGGGAATTAAGGATTATATATGTATTTATATATAAAATTTTAACAATCATCAAATCCACATAATACTATATTATAGTGTTAAGCTAACAGTTGAATATTCAGTGTTTCTTATGCTGTATCTTGGGAAGAAGTAGGAAGTTATACTTTGTATATATTTTTGTTTTCCTTTCATTTTACTTTTCTGCACATCAATTTCCTTTTCTTCCCTTCTTTATCTCTATCTTTTTTTTTGATTGCTTGTTTATTTTGGTTTTTAATGTGCAAAATGTAGTAAACTTTTTATGAAGCATCACATTCCTCCAAGCTTATTTCTGGGATTTTCTACACTGGGAGGAATTAATTTCTTCATTTGAGAGGTCTGTGTTCAGAGAATATCATGTTTGTTGATTTTTGACCTTAAAACCGACATATTTTAAGAAAATTTTGCAGAAAAGAACAATTACTACCAGCCTGCCTTCCATTGAGAACCTGTATGCTGTATAAGGCAAAAAGAGGGCTGTGAAAATATTTACAGACCCCTCACATCCCAGACACAAGCTGTTTCAACTCCTTCTCTCAAAATGATGGTATAGAGCCCTGCACACCAGAACAACTAGACACAAGGAGAGTTTTTTCCCCAAACGCCATCACTCTACTAAACAACTAATTCCCTCAACACTGTCCAACTGTTTACAAACAGTGAATTACTATTACTATTAATCTTCTCATCACTCCTTATCACCCATACCCTCTTACTTGTGATTGTATGACTGTAACCTTATTGCTTGTATCCTTATGATTTATATTGACTGTTTTCTAGTATGATTTGATTGCTTATTGTACCCTATGACTATCATTAAGTGTTGTATGTTGTGATTCTTGATTCTTAATGAATGTACCTTTTCTTTATGTATACTGAGAGTATTTACACCAAGACAAATTCCTTGTGTGTCCAATCACACTTGGCCAATAAAGAATTCTATTCTATTCTATTCTATTCTATTCTATTCTGCTTTCTGTTCTGTTCTATTCTATATTGGACACTAGGAGCACTGAAATTGAGAAAATATAAACCTCCCCCCCTCCCCTCCCAATTTGTCACCTGGAGTAAAGGGACTACACTGTTGGAAATAGAAGGCTCTTTTGTTTCATTTTATGGCTTGAAATATTTGGAGTCCACCCACCAGGGGTATCTGTAGAATGTGCCTAAAAATATGAAAGATGGTCGTCATAACAGCATGATCAAAACTCTAGCCATTTCAGCATGTCACAGCCACATGAAACAAACTGTTGAAGATCTGTACCTGCAATAAATTAAATTACACGATTGGGGTGACATGATAGTCGAAAGCAGATCTGTGTTTTGCACACACATAGAGACGTCTCTTCAATAAGAGTGCTATGTCCCATTCCATCTAAATGCTCAGCAGATTTTTTTTTAATACTCTGTTGACGTCATAAGGCTGTTTTATAGATTTTTATTTAATTCATTATTCATAATGCATCTTAGATGGCTATTCCGATACACATTCTTCTCTGTACATTCTCTTATACAAATTTTACAGAAAGGCAGTTTTAACCCTGATGGGATTTAAAACAACAACAACAACAACAAAACCACCCCAAAACCACCCAGCTATCTACCTAATCCTACGTTCTAAATAAACTTTTAATTAGTTGCTACTTATTTCTTCATTGATTCAAGTACTGCCTCCTTCCAAATGATTTCAGCATAAGTTTGGAAGTTGTAAGTTTTAGCATAAAAGGGTTAGGGGCTGATTTTGAGTTTTTCTTCTGAGTTTTAAGGTTACTTTAAGGATTGGAACCATCAAGAAAGATCCCACTGAAGTTTTGTAAGGGGGAAAAGAATAATTCTGCCAGATTTGAGCATACTTAAAAAAGAAGAGGGAGCCGACTTATTTTCCAAAGCACCAGAAAGCAAGGCTAGAAACAATGAATGGAAATTAATCAAGGGAGAAGCAATCTAGAATTAAGGAAAAACTTCTTAACTGAGAACAATTAATCAGTGGAACAGCTTCTCTTCAGAAGTTGTGGGTGCTCCATCTTAAGAAGAGACTGGACAGCCAATTCCCTGGAATAGTCGACAATCTCCTGTTTGAACAGTGGGTTACAGTAGAATAGAATAGAATGAATGAGCTGGAAGGGATCTTGGAGATCTTCTAGTCCAACCCACTGCTCAAGCAGAAGAACCTATACCATTTCAGATAAGTGACTGTCACTTCTTAAAAACAGTTTCTTCTTAAAAACACCCAGTGATGTGGCATCCATGATTTCTGGAGGCAGGCTGTTCCACTGGTTAGTCGTTCTCACTGTTAGGAAGTTTCACCTTAATTCCAGGTTGTTTCTCTCCTTGATTAGATTCCAGCCATTGTTTCTTGTCCTGCCCTCTGGTGCTTTGGAGAATAATTTGACCCTCACTTCTTTGTGGCAACCCCTCAAATACTGGAAGACTGCTATCATGTCCCTTCCAGTTCTGTTGTTTGGTTCTAAAACTTCCCATTGTTTTCACCTAATTAAAAGAATTAAAAAAAAAAACCCTCTCAGATGTCACCAATCACATTGCCCAATGAAAGTAGCTGGCAGGCTGCTTAGTAACTCCTCTACTCCTTCAGCAACCACCTGTTGAGATGACCTTGATTCCCACAGGAAAACTTTTTGTTTTGACTGTTAGCCGGGCTATCTACTTCCCCCATCCCTTCCCCTTCTCAGGGTTTGTGGCAACTATTTGGCAGCAAAAGAAGGATTGACGCAGGTTTGCTTCAGAGTTGACACCAAGTTCCTTCTTCTCCATTCAGGAGAAGTAAAAACTCTTTAAGAATTGCTTTGATTCATCCAGAATTGGGCTTAGCATGGATCTGATGCAATGGTGGTCTCCAGGTGTCTTCCACAATGTCCCAGTGCACCCTGCCTGGGTGGCCACTAGCAAGGATTTGTGAGAACAGCAGTACACAAAGCTAACAAATGCAATTGAGGGTATTAAGTGTTTCAACTGAGGAGGCACAGATCTTTCCCCTTTCCACCTAATATTAAAAACAGCACTTGAATGAATAAAACCAAGCAGGTTCTATCCATCTCTGTGACAGAAAGCTCCCCCCAAACAGAGGTGTCAGGTTACTGCTCTGGATTATTATTTACACTTGCCTGACTACTTGTGGTATTTATCAATACTTGTCATGGCCCTTAACAGAAAGTTAGAGCATGTTTTCATTCGCTCATCAATCCTGCTTGAATATTTCATAAGTCACTGTGAAAGAATCCAGGAAGTTCCAACAAGGACAGGGAAGGAATTGAACAGAAAGGGAAAGGTGGAAGGAGAGAAGAAAAAAGAGGGAGGGAGAGAGGGGGGGGGAGGAAGGAAGAAAAGGACAAAATGACAGAGAGGGAGGGAGGATAGAAATGACAGAATGATAGGGCAGGAGGGAGAGAGGGAAGGAAGGAAAGAAGGGAGGAATGAAGGGAGGGAAGGAGGGAATGAATGAATGAAGGAAGGAAGGAAATGATAGAATGACTGGGTGAGTGGGTGGGAGGGAGAGAGGGAGGGAAGGAAGGAGGGAAGGAAGGAAGGAAGGAAATGATAGAATGACAGGGTGGGTCGGTGGGAGGAAGAGAGGGAGGGAAGGAGGGAAGGAAGGAAGGAAGAAGGGGAAGGAAAAAATTCATACATGCAAGAAGAGTTAGAGAAATAGCCCATGATTTTTTTAAAATCAAACTTCAGTTTTCTTCATTATGAAAAAATGAAAATTCAGTTGCTTTGAATGAAAATTTGTCAAGGCGGATGGGCTGCATAAGCCATGCATACATTGCACAATACATATTTCCCCCCTTTAAAAAAAAATAATTGAGCTTCTAATGGAAATATGTCATGGTTTAGCAATTTAAAACATGTAAGGGCTGAAACAAATAGGAAACACCCCCCCATCTGCCCCAAATCCATCTATTCTAGAAGTATGGTTTGATTTTAAGTCAGGTTAAAAAAAATAAAATGAACCTATCGCAAATATGTAAGGAGTTCCCATTCTGCTTTTTCCCCATTTTCCTCCAATAAATGTACAAAAGTAAAACCAGCTTAGATTGTAAAACTAACACATTTCGTGTTAACAAAACCTCCTCCCCAGAGAGAGTTTGCCTGTAGCTGAGAATTAAAATTGCACTGTTTTCAAAAGAGTAGATATTTATCTCTTTTATTTGCATATTACGGTGGCACTTACAGGGGGAGAAAGGAAAGGCTGGGAAGCCACAGAGAGGGGAAAAAAAGAGAAATACACAGAATGAGACAGCCTTTCCAGGAATACCGAATTCCTACAGCTTCTAAAGGTGTACATTTCTCATTAATTGTTCTCATAGGCAGGAAGTGTTTTCTTAATTCTAGGTTGGATCTCTCTTTAATGATCTTCCACCTGTTACTTCTTGTTCTGCCCTCTGGTGCTTTGGAGAATAGGTTGACCCCCCACCTCCCGCTTCTCTGTGAAAGCCCCTCAAGTACTAGAAGACAGTTGACATGAGCTGAAGTGGTGCAGTGGTCAGAGTGCAGTAGTGCAGGCTGCTTCTGCTGACTGCCAGTTGCTTGCAATTTGGCAGATCGAATCCCAGCAGGCTCAAGACTGACTCAGCCTTCCGTCCTTCTGAAATGGGTAAAATGAAGACCCAGATTGTTGGGGGCAACATGCTGACTCTAAACCTCTGTAAAACACTGTGAAGTGGTATATAAATCTAAGTACTATTGCTTCTTTCCTTCCATTCCTTTCTCTCCCTCTCTTTTCTCCTTCCTTCCTTCTTTCCTTCCCTCCCTCCCTTCCTTCCGTAGTGTGCAGTGGTTTGAATGCAGTACTGCTGAGGCTACTTCTGCTGACTGCCAGCTGCCTGCAATTTTGCAGTTCAAATCTCACCAGACTGAAGGTTGACTCAGCCTTCCATCCTTCCGAAATGGGTAAAATGAAGACCCAGATTGTTGGGAGCAACATGCTGACTCTAAACCTCTGTAAAACACTGTGAAGTGGTATATAAACCTACGTATTATTGCTTCTTTCCTTCCATTCCTTTCTCTCTCTCCCTTTTCTCCTTCCTTCCTTCCTTCCTTCCTTTCTTCCTTCCCATAATTAGAATATTGCAGGCTGACTCTGCCCATTGCTGAGAATTCGCTCCTGACCAGCTCAAGGTTGACTCCATCTTCCATCCTTCCGAAGTCGGTAAAATGAGGATCCATATTGTTGGGGGCAATAGGCTGGCTCTGTAAATTGTTTAGAGAGAGTTGTAAAGCACTGTGAAGTGGTATTGAAGTCAAAGTGCTATTGCTATCATGCTCTCCCAGATCCCGTCACTTCAATAGGCTAGACATATCTAGTTCCCTCAATTGTTCATCATACGATTTAGTCTCCAGAGCCCTTATAATCATTGTTGCTCTTTTCTGCACCCTTTCCAAAGACTAAACATCTTTTTTTTTCCTTATTGTGTTGACCAGAATTGAACACAGTATTCCAAGTGTGGCCTCACTAGTGCACGATGAAGTGGTATTGTTAGTTCACATGATCTTGAAACTGTCCCTCTGTTCATGCAACTTAGGACTGCAATAGGTTTTGATAGCTGGGACAATTTTATTTTAAATGATTATGCTGTAAATACAACTGCATTTTAAGTGGTATAAGGTGATACCAGTAAGACAAGCATCCCACCCCACGGATAACGTTTTGATTACTTATATTTAAAAAAAAATAAAATAAGAGGTGCCAAACAAAGAGACCCAGTTTGATACAATAGGCTAAAAATCAGAAGACAAGCACATTGGTGTCTCTGGGCACCATTTTGGGGGATCCAATTAGGAAAATCATGAATTCTAATCCTGCCCTGGATGTAAAGCCAGCTGGGTGTTCTTGAGCCAGGCTGTTTTTCTCCACTCCAGGAAGGAGGCAAAGGCAAACCACTTCTGAAATCCTACCAAGGAAATTGCAAGGATTTCTCCAAGTATTTGCTTGAAGTCACCATTGATTTGAAGAAACACACACACATACACACACACACACACACAGAGTGTTGACAACAAATTGCCCTTTTTGGTGCTCTTTTTCTCCCCACCTCTGTTTCACAAACATGGATGTGTAGGACACTGTTGAATAACTTCTTAACCTCAGATACTTTATGTTTGTGTCCTTCTAGCTGGTTTACCAACAATATAGAAATAATTTATTGCTTTCTATGTCTATTTTTTAAATCAGTCTGAACCTGAAATCTAGGTTCATTTTTAGTATATAATTACTTCTGATGCTTCCCCCAGAAGTATAATTCAATATGGGCATCTTTGTATGTGCAAAGGTGCATCTTTATCTTTGCAGTCATCACTAAAAGAGCCTTTGAAGGCATTCATAATAAAATGTACACCTCAGATTCTCATCCTTAGTTTAATTTCTTTGGGTTGCACCCATCTTGGGTTAAAGAAGAAACGGAGAATTCAGAACAGAGCAAGAAAAACAATAACTTCACTCAAAAAAAGTTAAGTCTACGCTATATCTACACTAACTGGTCATTAAAAAATAACATCTGAATTTAGAAAGGTTTCTCCGCGCGATTTCAGGAGGTATCTTCAAATCAGGGTGTTAGCCTGTTTTAAATCTGAGGCATGTAACATCTTCTGAAAAGGGCCAAAGACTCTTTATTTTCTCCTGGAATAATTGAGAAAAAAAAAAGTACATTGCGCCAGGGGTGGTTTCTACCAGTTCGCACCCATTTGCTAGAACCAGTTGTTAACATTCTAAGCAGTTTGGAGAACCGGTTGTTAGAAGAAATTACTGGTCTAATCCTGTAAGGAAGGCAGGAAGGAAACATTCTGGTGTTGCTTGCAGAAACTGCCTCTCCGTTAACCCTTATTACATTCTTGGCAGGACAAGACTTCCTGTCTCAGGAACTTCTCTGGAGTTTTTTCCCCCTCTTTTGTTGGTCCTTTGCTTGTGTGGAGTGACCATTCAAAGTTACAATGGCACTGAAAAAAAGTGACTTATGACCATTCTTCACACTTATGACTGTTGCAGAATCCCCACAGACATGAGAGGCCAGGTGAGGAGATGCGTGCCTCGATGTTAGTGATATTGAGTTGGCCACACCCAGCCAATAACATGACCACCAAGCCATGCCCACGAACTAAGCCATGCCCAAATAACCGGTTGTTTAAAAATTTGAATCCCACCCCTGTCTGTGATATGCTAGCAGTCTTCCAATACTTGAGGAGCTGTCACAGATTTAGAAAGGTTTCTCTGTGCGATTTCAGGAGGTATCTTCAAATCAGGGTGAGGAACAATTAGCCTGTGTTAAATCTCAGGCATGTCACGTCTTCTGAAAAGGGCCAAAGACTCTTTATTTCTACTGGAATGATTGAGAAAAAGAGGACATTACGTCATATGTGCAAGATGGGTTACAATAGCTACTTATAGCCTCATGACTTCCAATCACTCCAGTGCTTGGCTGGGGAGCTGGGAAGCATTTTATTGCTAAGCTGTTTACACTCCAAGAGATCAATTGCAAATCAGAAAGGCAGAGTTTCTAAAAGGCTATAAATAATAGCAGTAATTTACAGGAAAGGATTTTGCCCCTCCCACTCCCAAGTCATTATTTAGGAAAAGCATCCTGGACATCTCTCATCCCTAAAGTTTGTGTTATTTTTTTTTGGATGACAGATTTGCAGTCTTTGGGGATTGGATGGGGTAATTCCAAACTCTTTTAGCCAATTTACAAAGAAGAAAAGATCGTTCCTGGTTTTACTGAAATGTACATGCTGATATAAATGGGACACGGTGGCTCAGTGGCTAAGACACCGAGCTTGTCAATCAGAAAGGTCGGCAGTTCGGTGGTTCGAATCCCTGGCGCCACATAATGGAGTGAGTTCCCATTCCTTGTCCCAGCTTCTGCCAACCTAGCAGTTTGAAAGCATGTAAAAATGCAAGTAGAAAAATAAGGACCACTTTGGTGACAAGGTAACAGCATTCCATGTGCCTTCGGTGTTTAGTCCTGCCACCCACATGACCACGGAGACGTCTTCGGACAGTGCTGGTTCTTTGGCTTTGTAACGTAACGAAGATGAGCACTGTCCCTTAGTGCTGGAACCTATTAGCATGTATGTGCAAAGGGAACCTTTACTTTTACCTTATAGATGATACAGGAACAATCAGAACCACTGTAACCAGGCAGAGCCCAAGGAAGAGGTCAAATGCATCATCAGTTTAGAGTCTCTACACTCCCGTAAGAGACCTAAGTCCAGCCCCCTTATGCTGATATAAAAATGATTTATGTGATATAGCTAAGTAGCAAACATATTCGATAAAATGCAATACACATAGAAGATGAGGTTTTAGAGAAACAATTCCAGCGAGCTTTGAAATTAAATACAGGTAGTCCTTGACTTGCACTGAGAAAAGTGACTTTGGACCATTTTTCACACTTACAACTGTTGCAACATCAGCAACCCCTTGGTCATAGGATTTACATTCAGATGCTTGGCATCTGGTTCTGTCATGCCCCTGGTGGAGGCTGCCTCTGAGGAAGAGGAGGAACAGCCAACAGGGAGTGGGAGTGTGGCTCCAGAGGTGGTGGAGGAGGCTGGGGAAGGGCAGAGGCTGGCTGAGCAGTCAGAGGAGGACCCAGGCCCATCCTAGGGCATGCAGAGAGGAGAGGATCTGGGTAAAATGTGGTCTACTCAGGAGGAGAGGGCCATGATCCTCTTCATGGGTTGCAGGTGTGAGATTTGCATAAGAATTTCAACCTGTGTGCTAACAGACGCTGGAGACCAATTAGTGCTTTTTTCCTAAAGAAGGTTTATCTTGGTTGGCGTTCTTCCAATGGACTGTACCTGGTTATCTTCCTGAAGTTGACAATTATCCATCCTGGTCTGTTGTGGGAACTTTATTCAATGGGGTTTGTTTTTGTTTTTTGCATCATTATCGTCTCTTTGACTTTGAACTGTGTTTCTTTCCTTTGAAATGATATTTTGAAAATAGTTTACTCCTCCACTGTGAACAATTAAACAGTGAAGCCAAGTTGAAGGCATTAAAGGACTTTTAGTTATGTTTTGGGTTTTGTCATATTTCTGAGATACTCTGGGTCATCCCAGGTTAATATTTATGACAGCTGCAACATCCTGGGGTCATGTGATCCGCTTTTGTGACCTTCTGACAAGCAAAGTCCATGGGAGGCCCAGATTCACTGTCACTAACTTATCAATTGCTATCAATTGTTAACAAGGAAGTCCAGTTATCTCTTGAAAAAGCCCCTTTGGAAAATCAGAACTTCATCTGTCAAGGATGCTGTTCAGTGGTGGGATTCAAAATTTTTTACTACCAGTTCTGTGGATGTGGCTTGGCGAGTGTGGCTTGGTGGCCATGGCAGGGGAAGGTTACTGCATAATCCCCATTCCCTCTCCCACCCCACTAACCTGCTTTCCAGCTCTGTTCTCCTGGGCAAGGCAACAAAAGAAGACCCAGACAATCAGCTGGGACTCAATGGGAGGCAGAGAATAGATGGGGGTGGGGCCAGTCAGACGTGGGGTTTGCCGGTTCTCCAAACTACTCAAAATTTCTGGTCCCAGTTCTCCAGAACCTGCTGAATACCACTTTTGATGATGTTGTTTTACTTGCAACCACCACTTTGTATAAATTATGACACACATTTTCACATCACACACACATTGCTAGAAGCCAAACCTGCCAATGGCACATGGAATGAAATGTTCTGAAGATATTCAGAGAGCTTCTAGTAGCATTTAAAGCAAAAAAGAGTCAAGGTCAGAAATTTTGAATGGGATGAAGTGATCCTCAGCAGGGTACAACTGCGATCTTTGCGTTTCTTGTGGGGGAAGGGAAATGATCTGCTTGCCAGGTTAGAGAAATAATGGAAACTGGGGCAGATTCTTTCCATTCTTCCACTATTTCACTTCATAAGTTAATGAGGACCTCACGCTTAAGATGTAAAATGCAATAATGCTTCAGCATTATTCAGCAATAACGCTGAAATATTTTAACACCAATGCAAGACCTTTTTGAAAAATGCTTCCTGCAGTTTGCCTTTGATAAAAAAAGAAGTGACATAGCATAAATACAGTCAGAAAGAGAGTTCATGTTCTGCTCCCTCCCTCTCTCTCTCTCTCTCTCGCACACACAATTATAATGCAAAAACATACAAGTTCTTGCATTGTGCAAATGCAGGGAAGGGCCCTGAAAACACAGTGCAATAAGTAGAGTTTACCTTCAAAAAGTTTGGGTTTACAGGGTAACTAAACAATAATATGGTTTATTTGGGCTTGGAGTAAGTAAACCATGGTTTATAGTTAGCCTGCTTTGTGAAGTCAACCATTATTAAATAAACCTCAAGGAAGGTATGAAACATATGAAGAACATTTTCAGGAATTGGTTATGTCTAGTCTAGAGAAAAGAAGGACCAGCAGAATAGTTCCTTGGACTTTTGTACCCAGAAGAGTATTAAAATTGGTTGCTTATATCCAAAGGTTGCTTTTAAAACCTATAACTGACTTAGAGTACTGCATCCAATTTTGGTCACCACACTATAAAAAAAGATATTGAGATTCCAGAAAGAGTGCAGAGAAGAGCAACCAGGTTGATGAGGAGACTGGAGGCTAAAACATACAATAAACAGTTGCAGGAACTGGGTATAGTCTAGTGAAGAGAAGGACCAGGACAGAAATCTTCCAATATTTGAGGGTCTGCCAGAAAGAACAGGGGGTCCACCTATTTTCCAAAGTACCAGATGGCAAGAAAAATAAAATAAAATAAAATAAAATAAATGGAAACTAATCAAGGAGAGAAACAACCTACAACTAAAGAGAAATGTTCTGACAGTGAGAACAATTAACCAATGGAATGGCTTGCCTTCAGAAATTGTGGGTGCTCCATCACTGGAAACTTTCAAAAAGAGACTGGACAACCATTTATCTGAAATGATATAGGGTCTTCTGCTTGAGCAGATGGATTGGACCAGACCTCCAAGGGTCCTTCCAGCAGCAGCTCTATTCTCTTCTGATTCCAATTTATTCTATTGGCTTCATTCAACAGATACATAGTAGGAACAACTAAGAAGAGGACATGACAGAGGCTAATAAAAATACCAAGTAAAACTTATAAAACATAGCTGACTGTTTAATATTCACTGCCACAAGAAGTGATTTGGTAAGCTATAATATTGTTTGTTTACTTTTAAGCTTAATGATATGAAGCCAGCTCTTCTGGTTTATGAACCGCGGTCAATGGCTTCACAAGTATGAATTCAAATGGTAGTTTATTCCATCAAGAATAATGAAGCAAATCATAAGTTAGTGAAACGTGTGGATGGAGTCTTCGTATAAGCAACAAATTAGATCCTTTCAGAACACATAGTTAAAAGTTGCAAATAGTCAGTACAAGATGGATTCATTGTGGGTTCTCCACAATGATTAGATCCTTCATGTTCACAAACACAATGCATTCCATGTTGATCTTTGAACCATAGCTGCTGAAAGTGGCCTAGTATTTTCCAGCCAGATTAAGGGAATCTGGGTAACATCAAAGAAGTGCATTGTCCTATTAGTTTTTAGGAAGTAGACTAACTCAATAACAGTAGTCCTCAGCTTATAACCACAATAATATTCTCAATGACTTCTTCAGCTTCAACCACAATAATTCACGGGCAAATAATTGATACAAACTCAAGGTAAACTGTTCCAAACTTAATTGCAGAAAATACAACTTCAGCAACAGAGTGGTCAGTGCCTGGAATGCCCTATCCGACTACATTGTTACAGCCTCAACCCCTCGCAGCTTCAACCTCAAACTATCTACCATGGACCTCACCCCATTCCTAAGAGGTCCTTAAAGGGGGCGTGCATAAGCGCACCAGCATGCCTACCATTCCTGTCTTACTGCCCCCATTTATCTGCATTTATTCCCTTTGTTCATGTTTATGTTCATAACCTACACTCGTTATCTTGTACATATTTGACAAACAAATAAAAAATAAAATAAAATAAAAACAATGTGAGCCCAACAATTTTGTTGGTAAGTGAATCATTTGTTCAGTGAATTTTTCCCCATGCTACACATATGTACTGTACATATATACATAATGTGCATACATACATGCCATCAGGATTCCAGCAGTTACTCCCATTTAAATCATGAGTCTTGAGTCAAACTTCCAAAACTTAAAAGGGATTTATTGGGAGTTAAACTGTACGGCACTGCCTGGGCGTAGCCGACTCTGAGACACATCATTCATTGTCACCCTTGACCCTGATTTCCCCCACCTCCTGGAGGTATCATAATTCATATTCTCCAATGGGACACATCCATAGCCAAGAGTCATCAATTATGCTCTCCAGTTATAATTTTGCATGGTGGGAACTTCAGTCATCTAGTTACTATATTTGAAAACATTTAGGGAATGCACTTTTGGTTTGCAAGTTGCCACACTGCTCCCCACTCCCTTTCTGTTGGCAACTCTAAAAAGACCACAGAAATATTTTATGAGTTGACACATACATAAATACATACATACATACATACATACATACATACAAACATACATACATACACACATACATACATACAGGTAATCCTTGGCTTCTGACCACAATTGAGCCCAACATTTTCACGCTAAACAAGAAAAACAGTTAAGTGACTTTTGCCCCATTTCACTGTCTTTCTTGCCACAGGTGTTAAGGGAATCACTGTCACTGCAGACATTAAATTAGTAACATGGTTGTTAAGTGAATCTGGCTTCTCCACTGACTTTGCTTGTCAGATTATGTGACTCCTAGGCCACTGCAACTGTGGGAAGTATGAGTCAGTGTCACAGTTCCAAGCCAAGTCAAACATCTAGATTTTGAACATGTGATTGTGATGATGTAACATTCATAAGTGTGGGAGAAAAGGCCATAAGTCACTTTTTTCAGTTCTGTTGTAACTTTGAATGGTCACTAAATGAACCATTGCAGGTCGACGATTATCTGTACCAATTTTTTTAAAAGGTTTAAGGTTTATAGCAGGAGTCTTCAAACTTGCTTTTAAGACTTGTGGACTTCAACTCCTAGAATTCCTCCTCCAGTCATGTTAGCTAAGGAACTCTGGGAGTTGAAGTCCACAAGTCTTAAACTTGCCAAGTTTGAAGACCCTTGGTTTATAGGGATGCAAATAGGGAAGCTCTCTGCCATTCTTTCAATATGTGAATTTTCCAGAGACCAAAGAGCTAAACAGGCTCACCCACATCAAACCACGAAAAGGATACAGCTGCTTTAAAGAGTTGCAGAAGAAGGGACAACTTCTTTATCCTTGCACGTTCTGAAGTGCTTTCAAAAACTGAATCCAGAAAAAAAATGCAGTGTTTAAAACTGTTGTTCGTGCATGCTTTTATTGGGAGCAAGCTGCAAAACATTACAATGATAGGAATAACATTGCTTGAATAATGTTGCATCACAGCAAATAGAGATAACAGCACACTTAGGATGGTAATCCCCCTCTCTCTCTCTCTCACACACACACACTCACACACTCACCCACATACACACACACTGTAGCTCTCCATATAAATTGACTCCCTCTCCACTTGACTGTATGCTCCAATTTAATGCACTGAGTGGGCGCGTCTATATTTTCATAATGAGGTGAGCTGAAAGGCTGGCAGCCATCTTTGCAATGCCTTGCATAAAATACCTTGAGGTGGATCTGCATGGAACTATCATCTCCTGATTGACAGATGCTTCCCTATAGCTCAGAGGCATGTCTGTTCCGCTCCATTTTGCGTACTGGAGACATACTTTTATTTAAAGTGAAAGCTATCTTGGATCCAGCACTAATTAGAGGCCCTGAAAATAAGAAAAAGGATAGAATAGACTTGCTTTTGCCAAAAAGCCCAAATTTGGCAAGCTGCTCCATTAGCAAGGCCTCATCCCACAATAGGCATTCTGCTTTTTCTCCCCAACACATCATCCACACCCTGTGATTTATAAATATATACCATACGCCCATTGGAGCTGTAGAAATAGAAGGCTGCAAAGAGAGGAGGTGGGGACAGGATGAACCTAGAAGAGGCACGCTGTCACCAGAAAGTTTAAAAAAAATAAGAAGAGTACTTAAAAGGAGAGACTTGAAATAATCTCTTTCTCAAAATAATAAAGGTTTTGAAATTGCATGATATGCAAAATAGTAATGGAAAGTGAGGGTGACCTTGGGAGACAGGAGAAGAGCCATAGTCAGGAGAATGATCCGATAAGAGGCAGCTGAGCCTACAAAAGGAGTGAGTGAATGGAAAATATCTCAGAAGGGACCCTCCCTAGTCATTATAAAGGCAACGGGGGTGGCGGTATACTTTTAGACTTGTAAGGTTGATGTTAGCCTTGCGAAGTAGCTCAAATAGAAAGCATTCCCAGATGATCTAACTCTATTTTATTATACAATTCCATGAACAGAAGATGTTGAGACTCTAGAAAGTGCAGAGACAAGCAGCATATTAGGGGACTGGAGGCTAAAACATATGAAGAATGGTTGCAGGAACTGGGTAAGTCTAGTTTAATGAAAAAAAAGGACTAGGGGAGACATGATAACTCTTCCAATATCTCAAGGGCTGCCACAAAGAAGAGGGAGTCAAATTATTCTCCAAAGCACCAAAAGGCAGGACAAGAAGCAGTGGATGGAAACTAATCAAGGAGACAAGCAACTTAGAACTAAGGAGAAATTTCCTAACAGTTAGAACAAGTAATCAGTGGAACAACTTGCCTTCAGAAGTTGTAACTGCTCCAACACTGGAGGTTTTAAAGAAGAGATTACATAACCATTTGTCTGAAGTGGTGTAGGGTTTCCTGCTTAGGCAGGGGTTGGACTAGAAGACTTCCAAGGTCCCTTCCAACTTTGCTTTCTTATCATGTCCTGTCCTGTTTACAGAATATTGCAAGTCTGAAATACTCTCTCCCAAGCATGGCTGGATCACAACCTTTAGGATGCATCCCTTTATGTTCTTTGATTAAGTTATATCCATAAGACTTAAGAAGCAGATTACATCTGTTCTTTATTTTGTTTAACTAAAGCCTAATAATAAAAGGACCAGCACATGGATCAGAGAACAAACAAAACTACACAATATCATCAAAAGAGTAAAAGAATCACAATGGAAATGAGCTGGTCATTTAGCAAGAAGAACTGATGACAGGTGGACCAAAGTGGTCATAGAATGGATCCCACTTGATCAAAAGCACCCATATCCATGTTGTTATTTTCATATCATCCAGTTTGTGCTGGATCTTCTATGTATATTTGACAATATAAAATGTTGAAAATAACAATAATGCTAAGAATTTTAACGTATCCTTTACCTTTAGCAAGCTGTGTGACAGATTAAAAAAGAAAAGCCAATAGTTCTGTCCAATACAATTAGTTTGCAATTTAACAATCAACCTAGTAAAGCCAATATTTACCACCAAACCAAATCAAACACAGCTAAACATATTTGAAGGAATGTTATAAAAGATTGCATCATACACATACATGCATAATTAATAGAAAACAAATAATAACCTGAAATTGACCAAACCTCACATAAATAATATCCTATTAATGTTAGGTTTGGTCATTTTCAGATTATTATTATTATTATTTGGTCATTTTCAGGTTATTATCATTTATTAAATAAGCAGGGGGCACACTGAGCTTCTAGTCAAATAATAAAAAGCTTTAAACCCATTTAAAAATCATAAACTCACAGAGATTAAGGGAAGAAGGGAACTGATTGCAGTATCAAGGGGACATGTATTCTGAATATCCAAACCCTTGAGACCACAACTGGGAATAGGGGAAATGAAATGGAAGGGAGGGAGGGACGGAAGAAGGAGAGAGAAGGGAGGTTTGAAGGAAGGAAACAAGGAAAGAAAGAAGGAAGGAGAAGGGAGATAGGAAGGAAGGAAGGAAGGAAGGAAGGAAGGAAGGANGGAAGGAAAGAAGGAAGGAAAGAAGGAAGGAGAAGGGAGATAGGAAGGAAGGAAGGAAGGAAGGAAGGAAGGAAGGAAGGAAGGAAGGAAGGAAGGAAGGAAGAGTCTCAGCACATACTATAGGTAATCTATCTATCTATTGATCTATCCATCTAGGTCAGTTTTGCAATTTGAGAAAGAGACAACCTTAGTGGGGATGTATGATGATCTTCTGTAGATAGTAAGAATGTGAACACAATGTTGAATTCTTCAAAAAGCACTCAGTTAATCTGGGTAGCTTGACACTCATCCCTCCTCTTACTTAGAGAGCTTCGTTTGAGGTTGGTTCTAATCTGCCCCAATCCTCAATTTCTTCCCAAGTACAATTAACAACAAGAATATTCAGCAAGTCGCAGAGTTCTCTTGATCCCTAAAAAGCATTCCATGAGCCAGTAATTGCTAAAGAAATATAGGTTTCGGTGTAAATGTAATCCCTTGTAAAATTTATTGTATTAAAATGCTTTGATGATTTAACATCAGTAATTATGTCCCTGAATTGTTCAGCAAACTGTGACTTTCTTTATACCAACTATCTTCGGTCTTGTGGTACCAAGAAAGACTGAGAGGAGACATGGTCTGGGATGCCCTCTTCTTTTGATTTCTGAACAATCCACAGCAGCAATAAAAAAGAAAAGAAAAATAAATCCCTGTTTTGTACCTACCTCACAAGCCATTTTGTAAAAGGAAGGAATATGAAACTGAGGTCAGGTCTGCAAGGCATCTCTTAAATTATGTTAGAAGTGTGAAGCTACTATGAAGTGTGAAGAAGGAAGAAGAGGAGGTGAAGTAGCTCTTAGGTTTCCAAACACTGTGGATAATTGATGCTTTGCATTAGTGGGCAGTTATCATTCTGTATTCACACCCAATCATGTTGACTTGGCACTCAATGTTCTGGCATCAAATGGACTGCTATCTTGTTAATACTTCTTCTTCTGCCTTATCCATCATCAGATGTTGGTGATCATGTTGGTGATCTTATTTTTATCAACAGCCGTACAAAAAAGTGCTGCTGAGTTTTGTCCAAACTGGTCCCTTAGATTTTGAAGCCATGATGTTCTTCTTCATTTGCCTTCAATCTTTCCCTGGAGGATGAAGTGAAGGATGCTGTATTTTTCTGGGTATTGCATCACAAAATATTATAACTTTTGCTTTTTGATGGTTTGGATGATTTCCCTTGGCTTTCCCAGGCAGCTTATCCCCTCCTCATTTCTGCTTTTGTCAACCCATCTTATACGTAAAACAGCCATCTGTAAATCCACATTTCAAACGCTTCTAGTCTCTTCAAGTGGCTTTTGGTCTGAGACCAGCTCTCCACACCATACTCTCTACTCTTGTCAATACAACTTCTGCCAATTTATTCCTACTTCAACATTTTAAACGGATAAAACCATGATTGTGAGAAATTACAATGAGAAACCGGGTAATATACTAAAAGGAACATGAACATGAATTTTTCAAGGTCTTCATCAGGGCATAACAATAATCTCTCTTTCCAAAGAGATATATCGCAGAATACAGAATAACACAGTTGGAAGGGATTTTGAAGGTCTAGTCTAACCCCCTTCCCATGACAGGAGAACTGATATTATCCCAGACAAATTCCAATACTTTTTTGAAAGCCTTCAGTGATGGAACAACCAAACTTCTGGAGGCAAACTGTCCCACTGATTAATTGTTCTTCCTGTCAGAAAATTTCACCCTAATTCTAGGTCTGATCTTTCTTTTATACACTTCTACCCATTACTTCTTGTCCTGCCTTCTGGTGTTTTAGAGAATAAGTTGACCTCTTCTTCTCTGTGACAATACCTCAAGTCCAGGAAGGCAGCTATCATGTCACCTCTAAATCTTTTTGATAGGCTTGACATATCTTGCTTCATCAAATGTTCATTGTATAATTTAGCCTCCAAACCCTTTTTCATCTTTGTTGCTCTTTTCTGCACACTTTCTATGGTCTCAATATCTTTTTTGTATGATGGTGACCAAAACTGTATGCAAAATTCCAAGTGTGGTGTCACTAGTGCAATGTAAAGTGCTACTATCACTTCATGTGATCTTGAAACTATCCTGTTGTTGATGCAGCCTTGGCCTACATTGGCATGAGAGGAATTCTGCCATATATTGGGGACATGGTGTTCTGGTTCTTCTGGCTGGAGTACATTTGTACGCTATTCAAGTCATAAATCTGCCAGGCAAGGGTGGTGCAGTTGGGTCTTAATTCAAGAATCTTCTCTAGTCATCACATTTCCAGGGGCAAAACTTTGACCTGTCAGGAGTGGAGGTCTCCAAGTCAGAAAAAAAGAAAACAAGAGATGGAAAAGATGGACAAGCTGCAATGGACAGTTGATGCAGCAACATATTGCACCAAGATAGACCCACCTTCAGCACCAAAAACTCTTAAACTGTGGTTGAATGAAGTTTGGATTCCCAGAAAGGAGAGGCTGAATTCCAGAGGACCAAGTGACAACAAAATTTAGATAGTTTGGTTTGGGTGGAAGAGGGTCAAAATATCTCCTTCCAAGAAATTCTGAGAGTATATCTTTAATAATGCAAGTAGTTCCTTTAGTTTGGACAAGTTCTGTCTGTAAGTGAGGTACAATAAGGAAAACTGAGTGGAAAGAACTCTGTGTGTCTTTCTTGGTTTTTGGATCCTGACACAAACTCTCGTTGAATAGGGTTATCACTGATTCCCAGCCCTTAATACAATCCCAATCTTCCAGCAGTTTTCATCATGTCTCCAAAGTAAGGAAGGAAATCTTGTACTTCTCTCTATCTCTTGTCAATTTGTGTTGAATTGAACTCTTTATTTGCCCAAGTGTGACTATACATACAAGGAATTTGTTGCAGTTTGTCCTTTGGGAAATATAATTTCCTTCTCCATTTCCTTGTGTTTATGCAAGATACACACATCTTCTTTCTTCTTGTCCTTCCATGGTTGGCTGTCCAGCATCTTATACAACAATCCACAATAGTCTCTTCAAACATATTCTATCCTTTTCCAGAAAATGCTTTCAAAACCATAGAGCAATGGTTCTCAATTTTTTTCTTCACCATGGAAACCCTTTAAATACATTTTGTGGCCACAGTCCAATGCCATGGATTCTCAAGACTTAACTCAATGTGTCAGCCAGATCTCCAGCATGGGTTTCTGCGGTGAGCTTGCTATCGGCTGCCATAGAAATGGGGATGGGGGCATGGGTATTTGGGATGGGGAAGTGAGCTGGTGTGTAAGTCCCATGAGAACTGGAAGGGAGGTTGTACTCATAAATTATGGCACTGCTGAGTGGAGTTGTTTATACTCTGTCAAGGCCAACTATCCTGAGATTCCAGATGTGTGAAATACCTGAAGAGGAGCTTTCCCATATCATCATACTGAACATTGATTGGACTCTCAGTGCTAGACCCTGGAGGTGGAGGGATTTGGGATGACTTTCAATGTGTAGCCTCACACATTTTGAATAAGATCTTGCCTTGCTTTTGCTGCTATCATTTCAAATTTAGTAAAAGTACCTCTTCTCTAATTCAGTGGAGATGGGGATTTTCTTTCCTGAGTTATGAACAAAGGCAGGCCTGACACAATCTTTACATCATAATCATTTATTCAAGCCTTTTTGGACCCCCTGTGAAGACAGGTTGAGAACCACCACCACAGAGAATTCTGGAATCTGAAACAGAGCTAAACTTCCCCTTCATGTTATTAACAAGCCAATCAAGATTGGTTTCATGATAAATCTAAGTTTAAGTCCTTACTGGAAAGAATAAAAGTAATCAAGATTTGAAGAGTCACAGTAGTCAAATTTTCACCAGAAACAGTATTTGAATTGAACTTCTGGGACACTGAACCAAGAAGTGGATGTTTCCATCTCTCTTTCATTATGAACAAATTCTTCCTTTGGGATTAAATGAATATGATCCTTTATGACTTGATGGCTGGTCTGAGCTCAAAAGCTAGGTAGCTTATTTATTTTCAAGAACATTTCTATTCTATAATTTCTTTCTGAAATAGAAACCTCAGAGAAGCCCCAACAGTTACAATAAATTAAGACACAATAATCCAGGAGAATGATACACCTTACTAAAATAAAACTGGTCGGGTTCACAAATCACATTAAGCAACTCTTTAATTATTGCTTGTTGAATAAACCACAACTGGCTAAATTCACAGTTTGCAGCAAGCCATTAACCAAGGGTTACAGACTATAAGGACAGGGTTCATGAAATGCTCTAGTCAAAGACAGATAAATTACCTCATCGCTTTGGGCAATGTGAGAACTGAGATATAAAGTAGATAACTCACAGTTTAACTAGAAATAGGCTCAATACACACAATGCACACAAACACACACAACATAAAGTTTAAAAAAGCAGGGAAAAGAAAGAACGAAAGATGGGAGGGAGGGAGGGAGGGAGGGAGGGAGGAAGGAAGGAAGGAAGGGAGTCTCTTCNGAGGGAGGGAGGGAGGGAGGGAGGGAGGGAGGAAGGAAGGAAGGAAGGGAGTCTCTTCCAGTGTCTTCTTAAAAGTCTTCAGTGACAGAGCACCTACAACTTCTGAAAGCAAGTTGTTGTACTGGTTAATTGTTAGGAAGGGAGGGAGGGAGGGAGAAGGAAAGAAAGGAAGAAATAAAATATGCCACTGAAAACATTTGTTCAACAAGGAAACCCACAAATAAGAGATCATCACTCCTTCATTTTCATTATAGGTAGTCCTTGACGTATAGCAGTAATTCATCCCAGAATTACAGTTGTCAATCATGTTGGTGGTTAAACAAGTCACCCTTGTAACCATACCTTCTGTTATGACCTTTTTTTGCAGCAGCAGTGATAAAATAAACATTGCAGACATTAAGTGAACACCATGCTTGTTAAACAAGTTGACTTTTTGCTTTTTTTTTTTTTTTTGAGAAGGAAAAGAAAGGAAAGAAATAAAATATGCCACTGAAACATTTGTTCAACAAGGAAACCCACAAATAAGAGATCATCACTCATTCATTTTCAATTATAGGTAGTCCTTGACGTATAGCAGTTAATTCATCCAGAATTAACAGGTGTCAATCATGTTGGTGGTTAAAAACACACGTCACCCTTGTAACCATACCTTCTGGTTATGACCTTTTTGCAGCAGCAGTGATAAAATAACATTTGCAGACATTAACTGAAAACCATGCTTTGTTAAACAAGTTGACTTTTTGCTTTTTTTTTTTTTTTGCTGGAACCCAGAAGTAAATGCCAGTTTTCAGCA
>BHFT01005948.1:65299-106628 GCA_004320025.1 Laticauda laticaudata
AAAAAAAAAAAAAAAAGTAAATTGCAGTCACATGGCCATGGGGGCACTGCAAATAGGCTGGATGCAAAACCTGCAAAAAAAGAGCCAGGTGATTCTAGGGTGGCTCCCTCAACCTCCAAGACATTTTCTTCACACCTCATTCTGCTTGCTTCTTGTCAGCTGTCATAGAAAGGGGGGGGAGGGTAATTTGGTATTTGGGAGGGGAAGTTTGCTGGAAAGTGAAGACAGTTTCTCTCTGAACTAAAAAGGAGGGTATGCTTTCCTGCTTACTGCACAGCTACATGGACTTATCTCTGCTGAGCCAAGATCAACTGTCTTGGTATACCAGATGAGGGAATATCTACCTGAAGATGTCCAGTCTGGACTCTTGGGGGTGGGAACTTGGGATAACTTTCAATATGTACTTTCTGCGCCTTTTGCCTCAGATCTTGCTTTCTTTTATTACTATCACTTCAAACTCAGTACCTTTTCTCTACAACAACAGAGTTGAGGGAGTTCTTTCTTGGGTTTTGAATTAGGCACATCTGCTATTAGAACTTTGAATTTCAGGTCATGAGTCCCCTTTTCAGGGTCTGTTATAAGTTGAGGATTACCTGCCATGATTCCTATGCACCTGCTTTTACAAGTCCATCATGGTGGACTTGTAAAGTCACCATGATGGAGCCACCATCATGGCTCCATCATGGTCAGATAGGTATTCCTTCTTACAGCAAACATTTTCAATAGCAGCACTTCTATTATTAAGTGGGTCCTATTCTTAAGAGTGTCATCACAAATTTCTCCTTTCTCTTGACAAATTTGGCCAAAAAAAGATTAGTCAGGTTTTTCTAACCACTCACTTGATGTAGAACATCTGTATATGGCAAAATCTTATCTAATCTGATCTCTGTATCGCAAGGACTTAATGAAAAATAAGAGACTGTACCAGCAGTGGGCTCCTACTTTAGTGCTACCAATTAGGTGGGTGATTGCACACATGAACATGCCCCTAATACATGCACCCCTAAAAAGCCAATCAGCTGAGAGGATGAAGAAACAAAAAGCTAGGAGCCACCCTCCCATGCGCTTTTTGATCTTTTATCCTCTCAGCTGATTATCGGAGGCTTTTTTCCCCTCCTCTCAGCTGATTAGAGGTTTTTTTTACTACCGGTTCGGTAGAACCAGGCTGAACCAGTAGCGTAACACCACTGGACCATGCATGTCAATTGTGGCTTTCTGTCATTGGTAGACATGTCCTCAAAGTTCAGGTAGTCCTCAATTTACAACCACAATTGAGCCCCAGCATTTCCGTTGCTAAGCAAGATAGATATTGAGTGAGATTTGCTCCATTTTAGGACCTTTCTTGCTACAATTGTTAAATGAATCACTGCAGTTCCTAAGTCAGTAACATGGTTATGCTACTTTGCTTGATTTTGCTTGTCAGAGCTGTGACAATATCTACTGGCCCCTCACATCCTGGACATAAATGGTTTCAACTTCTACCCTCAAAACAACCTTATAGGGCACTGCACACCAGAACAACTAGACACAAGGACAGTTTTTTTCCTGCATGCAATCATTCTGCTAAACAACACTGGGAAACTATTTACTAAGTCTGCATTACTATTATTCTTCTAATCCTTTCTATTACATATCGCCTTTTCTACTTATGATTATAACTTTGTTGCTTGTATCTTTATGGTTGATATTGTTTTATTTAGTTTCCTAGTAAGATTTATATAAGGGATGCAGTGGCTCAGTGGCTAAGATGCTGAGCTTGTCAATTGAAAGAATGGCAGTTCAGCGGTTCGAATCTCTAGTGCCGCATAATTGAGTGAGCTCTCATTACTTGTCCCAGCTTCTGCCAACCTAGCAGTTTGAAAGCACATAAAAAAAAATGTAAGTAGAAAAATAGGGACCCCTTTGGTGGGAAAATAATAGCATTCCATGCGTCTTTGCCATTTAGTCATGCCGGCCACATGACCATGGAGACGTCTTCAGACAGCACTGGCTCTTCGGCTTTGTAACGGAGATGAGCACCACCCGCTAGAGCTGGAAACAGCTGGCACATATGTGCAAGGGGAACCTTTACCTTTACTTTTTAGTATAATTTAAGCTGATTGCTTATTTAGTATCCTATAACTATCATTAAGTGTTGTATCTTATGATTTATGATGAATGTATTTTTTTGTACACTGAGAGCTTATGCACTGAAGACAAATTTCTTGTTTGTTCAATCACAGTTGGCCAATGAAGAATTCTATAGAAGGTCATAAAAAGTGATCTCATAACCCCAGGACGCTGCAACTGTCACAAATAATATGCCAGTTGAAAAGTGTCCCAATTTTGATCACGTGACCCTGCCATTTTTTTCAGTGCCATTGTAATTCAGAATGTTCATGATATGGTTGCAAGTTGAGGATTGCCTGAACTTCTCTTTTCCCCTTTTGCAGCTACCTGACTTATTCCTCAGGTTGGTTATACATTGCCTGCAGAAATATTTCTTCCTGTACAAGGCCATGACACCCTTTTTCCGTGTTTATGATTTCCTTTCTTTGAAAATTAATTTGAGAGTCATTTTTCATGCATTCACACAAAATCTGCTACTTTTAAGGAGATTCCTAATGGCTGACATGAATAGATTAAGATCAACATTCACATGTGCATCAATATTCACGCCTTTTCAGTGATTAATAGTTTTCAGTTGTCAAAAGCAAAAGCAGCAGTGATAAAGCACTTTGTAAAACTCAGTGGAGATGCATTATGATTTTGGAAATTGAGTTTTTCATTATGGGCACATATTTAAGAGGAGAGAAATTATTGGACAAGATAAAAAAAGGGGGGGGGGTTAGAAGTATGCCTTATCAAGATAATTGTAATAACATTCAGACTATCTGGAAATTAATCTTAGGAGTTCGTTTTCATTCCCTCTCTTGAAAAACAAAAAAAAACCTCCACTGCAGAAGAAACTTGAGCAAAATTCTCCATTTATTAATTAACTTTGGAAGGGACCTTCTTTTAGTCCATGCCCCCATCAAAGCAGGAGACCCTACACAAATGGCAGTCCAGTCTCTTCTTGAAAGTCTCCAGTGATGAAGTTCCCACAACTTCTGAAGGCAGCTTCTGTTCCACGGGTTGATTGTTCTCCCTGTGGAAAATTTCTCCCTATTTCTAGGTTGAATCTCTCCTTGATCACTTTCCATCCATTATTCCTTCAGGTGCTTTGGAAAATAGCTTGACCCCCTCCTCTCTCTGGCAGCCCTTTAAAATATTGGAAGACTGCTATCATGTCTCCTCTGGTCCTTCTCTTCCCTAGACTAGCCCTGCCCAGGTCCTGCAACCATTCATTGTATGTTTTAGCCTCCAATCCCCTAATCATACCAGTTGCCCTTCTCTGCACTTTTTCTAGAGTCTCAACACCTTTTTATAGCGTGGTGACCAAAACTGGATGCAGTATTTAGTTACAGATTTTAAAATCAATCTTTGGATATAAACAACCAATTTTAATACTATTTCAGGTGCAAGGGTGTTAGGAAGTATTCTTCTGGTTATCCACATGCCTTTTCTTGATGTAGTCAAACCAATGCTTTCATACAGTGGCTAAATGGCTAAAGCAGTTTACATCTATTGTTTTTAATAGAAAGAAAAGTCTTGCACTGATCTTAAAAGGTACTCATATACTCATTCATAAAAATAAATCTTAAGTCTTTGGCCTTTCTTATAACAGGAATAGACAAAGTAGAACACAGAATAATAGTTGGAAGAGACCTTGGAGGTCTTCTAGTCCAACCCCCTGCTAGACCAGGAGGCAAGAAACTGAACAAGGAGAGATTCAACTGGAAATAAGGAGTATTTTTCTGGCAGTGAGAGCAATCAACTAATGGAACAGCTTTGCCTTCAGAAATTGTGGAAGCTTCATCACTACAAGCTTTCAAGAAGAGACTTGACTGACATCTGTCAGAAATGGCGTAGGGTCTCCTGCTTGAGCGTGGGGCGGTGTTGCACTAGATGACCTACAAGGTTCCTTCCAACTCTGTTAATCTATATAACCCTGTATCTTTTCAGACAAATGGTTGTCCAGTCTCTTTTTGTTCCTCAAGTATTGGAAGATGCTATCATATTACCCCAGTCCTTTTCTCTTCATTACACTGGACATACTTAATTCCCTTGATCATTCCTTTGTTTTATCTGGCAAGTAGGTATGTCTGGAATTTCAATAAGATTGTTCTCCTTTAGAACATAGAGCCCCAAATGGGACACACCAAATCTGTTGTGCTTACTGTGTGATTTTTCACATTGACAGCACCCTGTTCCAGAAAGCTGCAGTATCTCACCTGGATCTAGCGGTCCAAAGAGACACACTCAAATACCGGATTACCTGCCCTGAATGGCCTTCTTCCCTCAAAGACTGCCATCACAGTGTTTTAACATCCATTAAGTTGTCACTTTCCCAAACTGCCACCTTTCCACAGGGAACAGTTCATTGTGACAGAACTATGGGCTGTCACATATACTAACAGTTCAGTAGAAGTGAGCAGGAAAACCTTCAAAGCTGATGGATTTATTAGTGATTAGAGATGGCACCTCCACTACCTTCCACACCAAAGGTAAAATGATGAACAGCTCAAGCTCATTAATTCTGTATTGACCAGAAGGTTGCAGTTGTGAGGAATGTGGAACAAGGGTGTTTTCAGACAAGATACATGGAGGTGAGGAAAACAAGGCTATTTTTCATATGCCGTCATCACCATTGACACCATCTCATTATTTCTCACAGGGAGGAGTAGCTATTAATGAAAAAGTTTCTGTAGGGTGGGACATCTTGCTTCAGTTTATGTACCATTGGGGGAGTGAGGTGACTGACAAGTTACTTGCTTTGAGGAAATCCTTTAGAGTATGCCTTATCTTATCCACTGGCTTCAGCAACTATTTGTTTATTCATTTGGTTTTTTTTTAATCCCACTTTTATTTCTTTATAAGTAAGGTGGTGAACAGATCCAACACACCTTCCTCCTCTTATTTCCCTCAACAGTAGTAACCCTATAAGGTAGGGTGGGATCTGACAGGGTTAACTACTGGTTCAATGATTTACGAGGTTCGGTGATTTACGATATGGTTCCCTGCACACTGCGCATGGCCTGTAAATCATCATCAGCTTGCTGCCTAGACAGCTGAGCAGCACTGAGTGCAGAGAAACAGTGCTTGAAAAAGCACTTTTTTCCTGCTTTTTCAACTGCAGCTATGCCTCACACAGCAGCTGAGGTTGAAAAAGCAGGAAATAAGGGTCAGGTAAGAACCCAGGCGGGTGGGTGGGCCAAAACATCAGTAGACATAGAACCGGTTCTATGTCTACTGCTCTGCAGAGCTCCCAGTTCTACAGAACCAGACAGAACCGGTAGAGTCCCACCCCTGCTATAAGGTGAATTGAACTGACAGAGAGTAACCCAGCCAACTGTCACAGCTAAGGTATGGTCAGTCAAGAGAAATAAGGCTTAGAGGTGACATGATAGCAGTATTCCAGTGTTTGAGGGACTCCCACAAAGAAAAAGAGACCAACTTATTTTCCAAAGCACCAGAAGGCAAGAGAAGAAACAATGGATGGAAACCTATCAAGGAGAGAACCAACCAAACTTCCTTAAAAGTTAGAACAGTTAACCAGTGGAACATCTTACCTTCACAAGTTGTAGATGCTTTACCACTGGAGGTTTTTAAGAAAAGATTGGACAGCCACTTATCTGACATGGTATAGGGTCTCCTGCTTGAGCAGGGGGGTTGGATTAGAAGACCTCCAAGGTCCCTTCCAGCTATATTCTGATTTCAGGTTTATTATTATTATTGTGATTGAAGAACTAGAACTCACTGTCTCCTGGTGATTGGTTCAAAGCCACACAGTTGACTGTGATGGGAGTAGACTTCACCATCTACTTCACCATCTGCAGTTGATTGGTCCAAAGTGACTCAGTTGGGTTTCCTGCTTAGAGCAGGAGTAGAACTCTTCATCTCCTGGTCTGCAGACCAGCAGCTTAACCACTACACCCAACTGCCTCTCAATAAGTTTTTGAGTGTTTGAATCTTGATGTGGTTACTGGTAAGAACCTGGTTATCACTATACATGAAACCTCAATTACTGACCCTGATTTCCAAAACTATTCCAAAAATAATGGAACTGGGGTCGTAAGATGAACAGTTGCTAAGATCCAAAACTGATTCCAAAGAAACATTCTTACTCATCTTAGGTCTTGTTCAGAATGTTCAAGAAACATTTCTTTGACCAGGCAGTTAAATGTCTATCAGTTTTAACAGCCTCACATGAGACTGCACAGTTACATCCATACCACTTGACAATCACAGCTGTCTGACAGATACACTTGTTCAAAATCCTTGTTTGTTGCAATCACACCTAAGAACATAAATGAAGACATCTAGAAATGTCAATATTTGAAGGGGCCAATTCTTTGTCTTGGATTACAGATAAGTATGTTCATATTGGGGGGAAAAGACTTCCTATAATCCCCAAGTAGCAGTTGTGACAAACCAGCAAAAGTACCCCATAGTCTCCAACAATCCCCTCCATCAATTCATCTCACCTACCACCTCAAACTAACCTCATCAATTATTCTTAACAGTCTAAACAGTTGGCAGTGTTTACCAACCACACTTCCTGAGCTCTTCGACTCAATCTTCCAGCTCATTAAAAACATCTATTTATTTGCTGTGTGTTACAGTCCTTAACTCTGGCACAATGTGTGAGAAGAAAGGCAATTTTCCTTTTCCCTGTGGTGTTAATTGGGGGAACATGCTGCCTGCCTCTTCATTAATTATGTCAGTATGTATGAAACTTCCATTTTTTTTTCCTGTGGCCAATTAACAAAGCTTTTGAACAAGACTGACTGGTGAAGGGGGATCTCAGAATTGGGAAGTGGGGGGAAAAGGGGGAGGGGATTAGATACTGTTCTACATTTCAGGTTGTCTGCAAAGTTGTTTCTAGTGAAAACAAACTCATATCCATACCCGGACTTGATTTCTGGTCTACTAGGAATGGAATGGAAGAGTTGGAAGGGACCTTGTAAGTCTTCTACTCCAACCTACTGCTAAAACAGGAGACTTTATAATATTTCAGGCAAATGGCTGTCCAATCACCTCTCAAAAACCTCCAGTGTCAAAGTATCTAGGATTTCTGAAGTGGTTGGCTGGATATTTCTGGCTTTAATCTCAACACTTGTTGCAACCTGATTGATAACACAGGAAGGGAAAGGAAACAGGGAGGAGTAGGGTTGATTCCTTTCTTTTTCTTTTTTCTTTTCCAGTAAAGGAACCTGCCCTTGAGGACTCCAAGCTGCTGTCTTCTAATCTATCTCTCCTGTCTTCTGGAATCTTGATATTTCCTCACTAGTTGCTTTCACTGTAGAGACCCAATATGGCTCCATGTTTGACTGCAGCCTAGTGTACAACATGCTTTGGAGTTCCTGAAATACTAAGCTTGGATCTTGGAGTCTTAGTGGACAACCAGCTAAATATGAGCCAGCAGTGTGTGGTGGCAGCCCAAAAAACCAAAACAATCCTAAGTTGCATTAACAGAGAGATACAATTAAGATAAGGGAGGTACTAATACCCTGTTTCCCCAAACATATGACCTACGCTGGAAGTAAGTCCTAGCTTGATTTTTACATGTTCACCCAATATAAGACCTACCCCCCCAAATAAGCCTTTATTAAGGTCTGCCCACTCCAGAGTAGATGGGTAAAAATTAAGCTAGAGTGGGGATGGGGGGGGGGGGTTGGAGCTGCCCTACTACTTACCTTTGGACCGTTGTAGTCAGGCCTCACATACCCTGCCACCTGCTTTGCCAGCTCAATTTTGGCAAGGCCTGCAAGGCTTTCCTGAAGGCCTCTGTAGCTGATAATAAAGCTCTGGGTTGATCCTGAGCTCTGTTATCTGCTGCAGAGGCCTTCAGGAAAGCCTTGGCAACCACAGAAGAAAAAGTTCCTGAAGGCCTCTGATAGCCAAAAGGAGGCCAGGGGGCAACACAAGCAAGTGAGGTTAATCAGTGGATGACTTCCCCTGAAAATAAGACCTGGTGCCTTTTTTGGTGGATATGAATGTATGTATGTATGTATATATGTGTAAGATAGGGTCTTATTTTCAAGGAAACATGGCACCATTCTATAAAGTCTTAGGAAGACCACATCTAGAATACTGCATCCAGACATGACAGCAGTCTTCCAAGATTTGAGGGGCTGCCACACAGAGGAGGGTGTCAGGCTATTTTCCAAGGCATCCAAAGACCAGACAAGGAATAATGGATGGAAACTGATCAAGGGGAGATTCAACCTGGAAATCAGGAGGAATTTTCTGACAGTGAGAGCAATCAACCAATGGAACAGAAGTTGCCTTTGGAAATTGTGGGAGCTTCATCCCTTGGAGGCTTTCAAGAAGAGACTGGATTGCCCTCTGTCAGAAATGGTGTAGGGTCTCCTGCTTGAGTGTGCAGTTTGATTAGATGAACTACAAGTCCGTTCCAACTCTGTAAATTTGAAAGTAGACCATGCTGGCTGAGAAATTCTGGGAATTGAAGTCCACCCATCTTCAAATTGCTGAGGTTGAGAAATACTGCACCAGACATTTATTTCCCATGCAATCTTTTGATTTTCATTATGTCTGTCTGTGAGATTTTGGAACTCCTCATTCAGATGAGGGAACTTACCAGTACATTCAAACAAGTTCGCAGGCTGCATCTACTGTCATTTATTGTGAGGAATGGCCCCTACAGAGAGGGAATTGATGTGATGGGCAGTGGAGAAGTGGCAGTTTCCCAGGAAGAAAGGAACACATTCCAAGGAAGTGTTGAGACAAGAGACAACACATTTGAAACAAGAGACAACACAGTCCAGAGATTGATCGGAGACAGAGGAAGAGAATAAGGATAGCCACGCCCTAGAATTTCCCAGGATATATCCAGTTAGAGGGAGATTTGTAAGGGTTTACACTGGCAAGATTCTGTCTATTGGATAGAACCAAATAAAGAACCAAACTCTTATGAAAGTATGTGATTATTTCAACTCAGGCAAGCCATTAGAATATAAATCGAAAGCAAATCCCACTCTTTACCAGCACTGATGATGTCACCTAGTTTGGGTAATGAAACATCTATAAGGAAACAACTAAGCTCAGAGAACATTAAGGATCCCTCATTTCAACCCCAAGCTACAAACACACTCTCCTTTATTGGAAGCAAATTCTGGCTGGATTATTCTACCCTGTTTTTTGGCTGACATTTATGTTCTTGATGGATATTGAAAAGCTAAGCAGGATTAATACATAGTAAGTCTCTGAATGGGGACTATGAGGAAAACTAACAACTGCAGGATAGACACTCAATACTGTAAACATTTTGAAAGTTTGGGAAAAGATTATCCTTTGAATGCTTACATCTCTAGTAATTGGCACACAACTGTAGAAGGTTTGTGCAAAACTTCTGCACAAAAACATTACAGTGAATTTAAAAAACACCCTTTCTTTTGTGGTGACATTACTCATCTTTAAGCTTCTTGTTTTGTTTTGAAAAAATAGACACCAGAGATCTTTCTTGTCTTCTGCAAAGCCTCTAAATCTGGTGTGTGTGTCTGTGTTGTGTGTGAGTGTGTGAATGCATGTTCATTACATTCCATCACAAACTGCACTGAACATGCTGAAGAACTGTGATAGTAGGAATATTTACTGGAAACATTCTGATGGAGCAGTTAAAAATACTTTGCAATCTTTGCCATAAATTACTTCAGCCAAGTTCACTTGGGGAAAAATAATCAACATAATATTGTTATGCCGTTTTTTTTCTTCTGAAGAATGCAACCAAATCAAAGATGGTTCATACATTTATCTGAGTACACAACACTGAAACCCATCAATGAAGCCATAAATCATCAATGCTAGCTTCTTTTTGGATGCTAGGTCCAAGTTTCAGATCTTGGATTTAATGATGGTCTGTATCCAGTGACTAATCAAACCTAACCAAGGTTATCTTTTCAACATCAACAATGGCATAAACCACAGTAGTTGCTTGATAATGATCTGAAACCATAGTAGCGGGCATGATACTAACCCTAACCCCAACCTCTAACCCTAACCTCATCATTATCTAGAACTATGAATATGCAAAGCTACTTTCCAGTAAGATAATGTTATTAGTTGTCAGGAGATGAAAAGCTCTAAAACAGGGAGTATCAAACTCAAGACCTATGGGCTGGATCCAACCCATGGGGCGCTTAGATCTGGCCCATGGGGCCACCCTGGAAACAGTAAAGGATTGGCTCCTGGGGTCTCTGCAAGCAAAAAAGGAGCTCAGGAGGGCTGCATGTGGCTCTCCCGAGCTCCATTTTCACTGGCAGATGGTTGCAGGGGGCCATCACTGCATGAGTCAACAAGAGGGCTGTGAAAATATTTACAGACCCATCACATCCCGGACATAAACTGTTTCAACTCCTCCCCTCTAGACCCTATAGAGTCCTACACACCAGAACAACTAGACAAAAGGATAGTTTTTTTCCCAAACACCATCACTCTTGTTAAACTCCCTAAACACTGTTCAACTATTTACAAAGTCTGCACTACTATTACTATTAATCTCATCACTCCTTATCACCCATCCCCTTCCACTTGTGACTGTATGACTGTAACTTTGTCACTTGTATCCTTATGATTTATATTGACCGTTCCTAGTATGATTTGATTGCTTATTGTATGCTATGACTGTTATTAAGTGTTGTACCTGATGATTCTTGATTCTTGACTCTTGATGAATGTATCTTTTCTTTTATGTACACTGAGAGCTTATGCACCAAAGACAAATTCCTTGAGTGTCCAATCACACTTGGCCAATAAAGAATTCCTATTCTATTCTATTCTATTCTATTCTATTCTATATTCTATTCTGTTCTAATACAGAACTCAGAATCCCATTTTTGCTGGCAGAGTGCTCAGGGCACTACAGTTTCCCCCCAACACAAGTGATGTTGAGTTGGCCATGCCCCCACCCTCAAGGTCAAACACAACCTGATATGGCCCTCAATGAAATTGAGTTTGACACCCCTGCTCTAGAACAAGTCTTTTCCTACATAGTTTACAAAATGGCAATAAAAAAAAGCCAATTTACTGGGTTCCCACAATACCCTAGATTAAAACTTATCAAACAACACAGTAGTTTAGCATGACCTTGTGACCCTGTGACACAGGCCAGATCCATGTTATTCTCACATTAAGTAGGCTTCCAAAAATCTTTCCTGGTGGTGGCAGTACAAAAAGGTATTTCCAGTAACAGTTTTAATTCCACCAACGCTGTAAATACTTCCATTATAACACTGAAAAACGCTTTCAGGAGCTTCTTGCAGATGGTTCCAAAATGCCCTAATTTGGGATTAGTTATTATTGGCACCATTTCTTTATTTAGATTTGTTAGTGGCAATATCATGCTTTTTGACTTATTTGCAATTACAATTTGCATTACCCGAAGCACTGGAACCAAAAGGAACATTTTTCCAAAACGCAAGGATAATAATCTAATCAAATCTGCCTACCACACAAAGTCAAGGATCTTTGTCTACCTGTTATGATGGGGCATTTGCTTCCAGCCTTGTAGTGTCAACTTTGCAAGATAGGGATGCTGCACTGTTCATACACATGATCTGCAAATCATGTCAAGCAAGAATGAGGACAGGCTGAGGCTGACAGATAAAATTGGTTACCTTTCCTGGCAGAAAAGGTGGTATTCAGCAGGTTCTGACCAGTTCTGGAGAACCGGTAGTGGAAATTTTAAGTAGTTTGGAGAACCAGCAAAATACCCCCTCTAACTGGCCCCACCTCCATCTATTATTTGCCTCCCATTGAGTCCCAGCTGATCGGCTGGGTCTTCTTTGGTTGCCCTGCACAGGAAAATGGAGCTGGAAAACAAGTTAGTGAGGTGGGGAGGCAATGGGATTTTGTTGTAAACTTACCCTTGGAGTGAGGTGGGAATGGAGATTTTACAGTATCCTTCCCTTGCCATGCCCACCAAGCAATGCCCACCAATGCTAAGCCTGAAAATGACATGTGTAGCCATTTTAGTTGATCTTAGTATATAATCTTTTTCTTACTTTCTCTGTGGCAGACATGGGGGAAGTGTTTTGGGCTTGCCACATTCCTAAGGGGGGAGGAGTGGAGATAGAGAGAGATGTTTAGGCTAGGTGATTCTTCTTCCCGTGGGAAAATGAGTTGTTCGTGCTTAGGCCCCTGGGGTTGGAGATTTATGTCATCAAGCAATGTTGAATCACATTGGAGAATGTGACTTTTGGGGCTTGTTTCAAACTTTTAATATTGTGGGGTAATTCTGGGTTGTGTCAGATCCAGAATTATCAGGGACTTTGCCAATTTGAGGCTTTCCTAAATAAAAGAAATTGTATTGGAAGATGGACTTTGTTCTTTTCTTTTTAAATGGATTTTATCACTTGGAAACCTGACAACCAAGCCACACAATGCCCACCAAGCCACTCCCACAGAACCGGGAGTAATCTTTTTTGAATCCCACCACTGCCTGGAAGGCTTTGAATCACTAAATCCAGAACTCTTGGGGAAAAAAAAGGGAATATCTGCCTTTAAGAGAATGCCAATATTCCAGCAATGTATTAAGTGTAAAAAACTAAAGTGTGATTGTGTGTGTGTGCGTGCACACGTGTGCACTCCCTCCACCCACTCCTTATCTGCAAGTCTGGATTTCTAAAAGTAACAAATGAAGCAGGCTGCTATATGGTGGAGGGAGCATAATTATCATGAATACGCCACATCAATTTATTTATGTTAGCATGCTGTGTTGGCTCATTAACAAATTGCCTAATCAAGCCTTCTAGAAGCACTTTAATCTAATGCATTATGCCATGATTCACAAACCACAAGTAAAGCAAACTAAGGCTAAGCAGGAAATACAAATCCATCTCTTTAAAAGCAATGTTTGTAATTTACTCCAAATGATAAGTCTGTCTTAAACGGTAAAAGCAATATATTTAACCTAGAGCTGTGGTGGCAAACTTATGACACATGTGCCAGAAGTGGCATGCAGAGCCATTACTGCTGGCACATGAGCACTCACCCAGAAAAGGTCTACTGGAGCCGCCCACCCAACAGCTGATTGTCGGGTATCTGGTGTGCATGCACAGGAGGCATGGGGGGGGGCGCGCATTGCCTTCTGGGTGATGGCACACGAGCATGAGCAAGAAAGTACATGCACAATAATCAGCAAGGGAGCCCAATAAGGTTAGCCACCTCTCACCTTGAGTATAATGTGAAAGTCTGAACTTGATTGGAGGAGGAAGAAACCAGTGGAGTGGGGGAAATGAATATATGGGACAATATTATACATATGCTTTTGCTGTCCTTTGTAAGTTGTCTAAATTTTTAGTGATTAAGTGCTGAGGGCAGAAGTTTGAAATGGTGTTGTCTCTGGTGCCAACATCACAGAACATTAAACATAGAATCATAGAGTTGGAAAGGACCTTAGAGGTCTTCTAGTACAGGGGTCTCCAACCTTGGCAACTTTAAGATTTGTGGACTTCAACTCCTACAATTCCTCAGCCAGCAAAGCTGGCTGAGGAATTCTGGGAGTTGAAGTTCACAAATCTTAAAAGTCTTAAAAGTTGCCACGGTTGGAGACCCCAGTTCTAGTCCAACCCCCTGCTGAAGCAGGAGAGAATAATACTAATCTGGACAAGTGGCTTCCATATTTTTCTTCTTAAAAGACTCCAGTAATGGAGCATCCACAATTTCTGGAAGCAGTTTTCCATGGCTTAATTATTCTTGCTGTCATGGAATGCCTCCTTAGTTCTAGGTTGGATCTTTCTTTAATGACTTTCCACAACTGTAATTACTCCTCATGGAGATCTCAGTCTGGTGTAGTATAAAAACAGAAACTTTCAAATGTGCCTTAAACAAGCTTTAGCCAAAATTGTTGTGGCAGTTCTACCCGACTTTGTATTTGTAGGTTCTATGATATTCAGCAACAACTTAGAAAAGTGCAAAAGATGTTCCAGCATCTCTATAATTAACTAATCTAAAACAAAATAGACTGTTGTTTATTTGATTACTTATTTAAGGTGCCTTTGAGTGAATTTTTGACTCCTGGTGATAACCCTTTTTTTTTTAACCAAGGTATCAATCCTCCCAGTTAATCAGGACCAGATAAAGTAATTTTACTTTACTGTTTAAACAATCCTGGGTTGAAATATTACTGCTGCTTCATAAAACCCGAGTAAGACCTCACCTGGACTACTGCAACCAATGTTGGCCACCACACTACAAAAATGATTGTACCCTATGACTATCATTAATAAGTGTTGTACATTATGATTCTTGATTCTTAACAAATGTATCTTTCCGTTTTATGTATACTGTGAATATTTACACCAAGACAAATTCCTTATGTGTCCAATCACACTTGTCTAATAAATAATTCTATTCTATTCTATTCTATTCTATTCTAAGATGTTGAGACTTTGGAAAATGTTCAGAGAAGAGCAACTAAGGTGATCAAAGGCCTGGAGACGAAAACATATGAAGAACGGCTGCAGGATTTGGATTTGGCTAGTCTAAAGAAAAGAAAAATTAGGGGTGACATGAGACCAGTATTCCAGTATTTGAGGGGCTGTCACAAAAAAGAAGGGGTCAAATTATTTTCCAAAGCACCAGAAGGCAAGAAACAATGAATGGAAACTGATCAAAGAGAGAAGCAACCTGGAACTGAGGAGAAACTTCCTAACAGTGAGGACAATTAACCAGTGGAACAGCTTGCCGTCAGAAACCGTGGGTGCATCCATCACTGGATGTTTTTAAGAAGAGTCTCTTTTCTCTATTTTTCCCCCCTAGGCAGCAACTCTTCCCCTCATCCACCAAGGTCCTCCATATATTCTCTTACAATAATGCTGAATGTTTATATCTCCTCTCCATATGGGTTCATTCTTGGTCACTTTGCTTTAGTGGCATTCCCTATTGCATAGGTTGGGCCATGATGAATACAATACACATAAATACCGGGCTGGGCTGTTGGGGATTTGCAGGGGTTCAGGAGGGATCCTAGCTAAGATTCTGTGCAGTTTGGAGAACCCCAAGTCCCACTCCTGGCTGGCCCTGCCCACCCTGCCCTGCCCAGGGGTGGGATTCTACCAGTTCGCAGCTATTTGCTAAAACTGGACATTCTTAACATTCTAAGCAGTTCAGAGAACCAGCTGTTAGAAGAAATTCCTGGCCTAATCCTGTAAGGAAGGCAGGAAGGAAACATTCTGGTGTTGCTTACAGAAACTGCCTCTCTGTTAACCCTTATTGCATTCTTGGCAGGACTAGACTTCCTGTCTCAGGAACTTCTCTTGAGTTTTTTTTTTCCTCCTTTGCTGGTACTTTGCTTGTGTGGAGTGACCATTCAAAGTTACAATGGCACTGAAAAAAGTGACTTATGACCATTTTTCACACTTACGACTGTTGCAGCATCCCTACAGTCATGAGAAGCCAAGCGAGGAGATGCGTGCCTCGATGTGAGGGATATTGAGTTGGCCATGCCCAGCCATAACATGACCACAAAGCCACATCCATCCAGTCACATGACCATCAAGCCATGCCCACCAACTAAGCCATGCCCGCAGAATCGGTTGTTAAAAAAATTGAATCCCACCCCGGCCCCACCCATCCCAGGAGTCCCCACGTGGCCCATTTTTGATGCAGGTAAGTGCAGGTTGTGTGCGGAGGATGGGGGAGGGCAAAAAATGGACCTCATGGGCCCATTTCCAGCTTCCAGAGAGCCTCCAGAACCCAGGGAGGCCATTTTTGCCATCCCAGAGGCTCGAGGAAAGCCCCCAGAGCCTGAGGAGGGCAGGAGACTGAATAGGCCACATCCACCATGGCCACACCCACCCAGCAATTGGGTAGAGAACCCTTTGCTAAAATTTTTGAAGCCCATCCCTGCATATACAGCCAACAAAGACAGTGTCAATTCTGAAGCGAGCCTGGCTGGGGCCATTTTGGAGGCTTCAAGGTTGCCACAATGTGAACAAAGGATAAGGAGGAGGAAGATAGTTAGATGGGAGGTTTTGTAGCCAAAACAAAATATTTTCCTGTGGGAACCAAGGACATTCCAACAGGTGGCTGGAGGAAAAGAGGAGTGAAGTAACCAGGCAATTGGCCTGCAGCTTGATTGGACAATGTGACTGACTGTTGTGGGAAGAGGGAAACTTTCACTTTTAATCAGGTGAAAACTGCGGGAACTTTCAGAATTGGTTTTCACCCATTTCACCCATATGATATCTCCAGTAAAACTGTTTTTTGAGGAATTTGTCTGCCTTGGAGTTCTGCTTTATATGGAGCTATTATTTGGAACCTTGACAAACAGGCTCTGAAGCCATTGTTTGAAACCTTCCAGAGCATCCCAACACTTTCGGACTTTCTAGGGAGGGAGTTCCTTTATAAATAGAATAGCAAAGCACTTCAACTTATACACTGCTTGATAATGTTTTACAGCCCAGTCTAAGCAGTTTACAGAGTCAGCCTCTTGGCCCCAAAAATCTGGGTCCTCATTTTACCCACCTTGGAAGAATTGAAGGCTGAGTCAATCTTGAGCCTGGTCAGATTCGATCTGCCAAATTGCAGGCAGCTGGCTGCAGCAGAAGTAGCCTGCAGTACTGCACTCTAACCACTGAGCCCCTGAGGCATCTCTTTTAAAGGCTTTGCATGGTTCTAACAATCAAAAGGAGAAGAAAATGAATGCTCTATTCCAAAATATCTCAAAGACCCAGGGTTGCTGACCCTTATTTTTTAAAAAAAACTTATTTAAAAAAAAAAGAGAGAAATGTATATGTATTTTGGTACAATGGTTATGGAGCGTAAGAAGTGTTCTAACAAAAGAGTTCCATCAAGAGCATCATACATTTTTCATGCAACCGACTTTATTTTTTAATTATTATTACAAAACACAATGGTGTCACAAAAACCACTACGTTCATTAAAATACAAACCGCTCAAAACATCCGTAAAGCCTGCTGATCGACTAGTATTTGGTTCTAATGAAACAATTAAAACAAAACATGCCTTCCCAAATATCTTTATGAGTTCCTTTCTGCCTCTTATAAAATGTTTGTGCCACAGACTTAATTGTTACATACCCTTATTTGAAGGATGAACAGCATGGCTTTCTTAGAATATATTAAAATGTATTAGAATGTATTTGCGACTTCTGTAACTACAAGGATGGGTAACAATTAAAAAAAAAATTAACCAATCTGAGAATATCAGGTTGAACTATAAACGGAAGAAGGAAAATATATATACATATATATTCCTGAAATTTATAAATTATCAAACTATTGCTTGATCTTTGAAAAAGAGGGATGTGTCAAGCAGGTCAACCAATTAAACAACCAATATTTACTTTATCATCTGGCCATCTGGCTGATTAGCAGAACTATTTTTAATGAGCTCATTTATTTTATGAAAGATAGGATTTTCGTACCACACATCCCTCTGCTCAAAACACACACGCATGCAGACATATGTACATTAGAACCATTAGTCGCTGAAAGTCTGCAGTGTTGTGAAAGGAAGACAGATGAATATTTACTACAACCAACTAAATATTTTATCAAGTACAAAAGGTCTGCTGAGTTAAAACTCTCCATTAAGATCTCATGGAGGTGAAAAAAGGGAGAAAGAACAACTCCATTTATGCAGAAGGACATGGTTGTGTCATGGCATCCCTGGCACCATTTTCAAATGTTTCCATGGCAATGGGAGACAACTTAGGAAAATGCAATCCATCGTTCCAGCATTTAGATGCTTTTCACCCCCCTCAAAAAAAAAAAAAAGATTCCTTCACATGGAAAGAAGTTTTAACTGTCTGAAAACATTTCCAAACATAGGTCCCGCAAACTCACACTAATGATTAAATCCTAGAACTTAAATTGAGTGCCTCTGGTTGCCTCCTCTCACATATTTTTGTGCAAGTTCTTTATGCACACCAAGATGGCATGTGCGGATCAAGTATATAGTTCTCCTTAACTGCTTAACTGTAGGCACTATCCAAATTTCAGCAGTGTCTGCCCTTTTAATTAACCTCATGGAGAACCAACATATTATGAGGCTGATGTGACTCCAGAGTACTGGATCGCCTTTCAGTTCAATCTTTTTACCATCTATGAAAAATGGAAGATTAGATTGCTGCATGCTTTGGTTTTGCCTTTGTATCAGGCAGAACCTGGCAAAGATGAAAAACCTAAGCCTTCCTTTGAACAAAGGATATCTGGAAATTCCTCTCTTCGCATATTCTGACATGCGGCACCAGATCGCCATTGCCATCTATATATTTCCACAGATGCCATAGTCTTTTGGATTTTGGACTTCTACAAATTCCGCAAAGCAGTTTTCTCCACTAAGAATACAAGAGACCAAGAGAAGAAAGTTACTCTTTGATTTATGACTGCTATGGAGCCCCATATTTGTGTTGCTAAGTGAGTTTTGCCCCATTTTACAACTTCTCTTGCCCCCTTTGCTAAGTGAATCATTGCAATTGTAAAAAAGTAACACAGTTGTGAAGTGAATCTGGCCTTCCCATTGCTTGTGAGAAGGTCACAAAAAGGAATCACATGATCCCATGACACTGAAAGAGTCACAAATATGAGTGAGGTGACAATAAACGTGGATTTCCAGAAATTTTCATTCAAGAAATATTTCAAAAAATAAACTTTAGGATTAAACATGTTAAGAACTATACCTTTTGTAAGACAGTATCTCTGACGCGTGTATTTGTTTAACTGAATTTTCCCACTTTTTTCTTACATTCAAATTATTAATGTAAGCATAATGATATGTTTATCTATATATCTCCATCATATCTATCTATCTATCTATCTATCTATCTATCTATCTATCTATCTATCTATCTATCTATCTATCTATCTTTCTATTGGTGGGATTCAATTTTTTTTACTACTGGTTCTGTGGGCATGGCTTGATGGCCATGGCAGGTGAAGGATACCGCAAAATCTCCATTCTCTCTCCACCCCTCTAACCTGCTTTCCAGATCCATTCTCCTGTGCAGAGCAACAAAAGAAGGCCTAGCAAATCAGATGGGACTCAATGGGAGGCAGAGAATAGATGGGGGCGGGGCCAGTCAGAGGTGGGATTTGCTGATTCTAAGAACTACTCAAAATTTCCGCTGCTGGTTCTCCAGAACTGGTCAGAACCTGCTGAATACAACCTCTGTATCCATCTATCCGTCTATCTATCTGTCTGTCTGTCTGTCTGTCTGTCTATCTCAGACTGAGACAGGTACATAGAAATAGTTGAGATACATTTCTTGCTTTCTTTTAACACATTACCCTCAGATTTCTTAAAAAAGGAAAGATGCAAACCTTTAAACACTCAGTGAATCCTGAATTATTAAAGATAAAAGGGTACTTCAGCAAATTTATTATCCTGTTGGAGAGAATCATTATTGTAGATGTCTGGATTAAGCTCTTATCTTTGTAAATGGTCCCCTCAACACAGAAGTAAATTTTAAGAAGCACAGCCATAAACCGCCAGACCCAGAATCACTTTTATAGTGCTTTGTTCCCAACGTCATTAACTATCATTTCTCTGTGCAGTCAACAACCTTGCTGGAGAAAGAAATGGGTCAGACATTATCCTTGCTTTTCATTTGGCCAGCGAGATAAAATTCAGTTCCATAGGGAAAATGGGAGTAACAGACTCAAGGAATGATGTACTGCTATACAACAGAGATGCTGGATGTTATGTCCTATCACCCAAAGCCAGAAGCACAAGTGATGAAAGAAAGAAAGAAAGAAAGAAAGAAAGAAAGAAAGAAAGAAAGAAAGAAAGAAAGAAAGAAAGAAAGACACTGAGGCTCTAGAAAGAGTTCAGGAGGCTAATCTACAATGAATGGTTAAGGGAACTAAGTATCTTCTGACAAGAAAAGTCAACAAGGAAGCCAGATTCACTTAACAACCGTGTTATTAAGTTAACATTTGCAGTGATTCCCAAAAGAAATGTGGCAAGAAGAGTCTTAAAATGGAGTAAAACTCACTTAACAAACTTTTTACTTAGCAATATAAATCCTGGGCTCAATTGCGGATGTACGTTGAGGGCTACCTGTAACCAGGGGAACAGCTTTGCCTTCAGAAGTTGTGACTGTTCCATCACTGGAGGTTTTCAAGTAGAGACTGGACAGCCACTTGTCTGAAATTGTATAGATACTCCTGCTCGAGGAGCGGGTTGGACTAGAAGACCTCCAAGATTCTTTCCAACTCTGTTATTCTGTATGCATACCTATAAATATGCATCCCCTCCTATCTACTAATAATGATGACCTAAATGTGGATATTTTCCATATAAAACGTACTTGATATGCACATTGAACTTGCCTATATTCAGGTGTTCAGGGAAGGATTTGTCAGCTTCTGGAAGTTGGGAAATTTAACCTGCTGGCTGAAGAATTCTGGGAGTTTAAGTCCAACTATCTTAAAGATCCCAAGGGGAAAAAAAGGAAGGAAGGAAGGAAGGAAGGAAGGAAGGAAGGAAGGAAGGAAGGAAGGAAGGAAGGAAGGAAGGAAGGAAGGGTGATGGTAGAAATAAGAAATAATTTAAGAAAGGTGTAAAAAAATTGGTGTAGTACTCAGACATACACTCCCGGGAATAGGATAGAATAGCACTTCCATACCATGTGTTGCCTATTTTTGTTCTCTAGTTTTAAATTGGCTAGTCTATGAGTTTGTGTGTCTGTTTTCATGCTGCCACCTGTTCAGTACAGCTCATCTGGCTCAGAATTATAGCAACAATTAAGTTTAAAACATACACACATATACCCAAACCTTGTCATTTAAAATTACCCTACAGCTGTTTCGTTTGAGTTGCCAGTGCCAGCACAGAGAATGGCATGAAGCTCTAACTGTATTTTAGTGTAGCTCATTGTGTCAGTTGAGCCCAAGTAGTGAGCCAGTGGTTTATTATGTTGGATAACCCTAAAAAATTGGGCTAATGGAATAATCCATGGTTAAATTAATCACTGTAGGAAACAAATTTGAACCAGAAGACCATGAATTCTAGTCTTGCCTTAGGCATGAAGCCAGCTGAGTGATATTGAGCCAGTCACTTTCTTTCAGCCCTAGGAAGGAGGCAATGGCAAACTATTTCTGAAAAACCTTGCCAAAAACACTGCAGGGACTTGTCCTATACACACACATACACACACACGAGGGGGGGGGGCAGATAGACAGACAAACAGACAGACAGACAGACAGACACACACACACACACACTACAAGTTCTATAGCTCTTTAACAAAGTTACTCATAGTTAACTTTTGAAGAACCCCTGGAACAACCTTCTCCATCTGGACATCTCTGGTGGCTTTCGTTCATTACACATACCTCTACCTAACAGTCTGTTATGCTTAGTAGGTAGCTGCCAAGCTAACCAGGAACAAGTCCAGGAATGCAGAATCAACAAACAGCCCAAGGCTCATACAGAAGGTTCAAGCAGGTGGTTAAGCAAGAGAGAAGGGCTGGATCCAAAAACGGAGTACAAAGTCAATCCATGAGCCAAAGCCAGAGAAACAAAAACAAACAAACAAACACAATCAAAAGTCATTAACAAGATGTTGGCTGGGTCCACACTGGACCAAGAACTAAAATATCATTGCTGTTTTGAAACACAGTTGTTGTAAAAGTCAGTTAATATTAAATTAGTGGCTTTTCATTTGATCAAAAAGCCAATATCCTTTCTAAGATTATTTTCACACTCAGAAGTCCATCAATTTCCCTCTACCAAATCCTGTAACCAATCCAAAATTTCTTCTTCTTCTTCTTTACTCTTCTTCTTTACTGCTTTGGGTGTCAAGGAACATACTACAAAGTTCTGGTTCTTGTACTTCTGGTGGCTTCAACCATTGTTATTTAATATTGCCATCCATGCCATGAGAGGTGGTAATAGGGAAAATAAGGGTTTGCTAAGAGTGGACAAAGTATGATATGTGCCACAGGACTGTTATGGCAGCCATGAAGACCATCCTGAGTCATCCTGAAATGGCCTAGCTAAAGGGGCTCTGGAGAAGTTGTGTTAGGTCCAGCAAGCTGGCAACATAAGGGCCATAAGCTAAACAATGTGTCTACCGTCCCTGTCCTATTGTTTTTTTTATTTTTTCTTATATGTATCCATTTCATGTATTCATAACTATGTTTATACTTATTCCGATTATTTTGCAAATGATTGACAAATCCAATAAATAAATAAATAAATAAATAAATAAACAAACAAACAAACAAATAAATAAATAAATAAATAAATAAATGATATTGCAGCAGAAATTATAATGAGAGACACCTTTAGAAACTTAAAATGGGGTAAAGAAATATCCTTTATTTTAGACACAGAATGAGAACAGCTCTGAGTTCATCCAAACTATGGCTTGGTTCTCCTGGTGATCTTCCACACCAAAGGCATTCTTCTTGGATCTGAGTTGTTCTTGGCACTCTCTCTGGCTGACCCATTGTCTACACCAAAGAATAATAGCAGTACCACTTAGACTTATATACTGTTTTACAGCCCTCTCTAAGCTGATTACAGAGTCAACATATAAAATAAAGTCATAACAAAATAAAATTTCAATAATTCTAATATTCATGGAAGAAAAAAAATATTAGAGGTGGGGTGTTTTAAAGGTAGGGGTGTAAACAAGATATAGAATTGATTTATATAGAAGTGAGTCAATGCGATATTGAAATGCCAGAACAGAGTCCTCAAATAACTGATATATTCTGGTGAAAAATACAGATATAATTTATATATGAAATTAAAGTGGTACCTTGGTATTCATTGTTAATTGGTTCTGCAAAGCACAATGAATACCAAAAACTGATGAGTACCAAACAAATTTTTCCCATAAGAAATAATGTAGCAAGTCACAAAGTAGCTAAATAAACATTGGTACCAAACAAACGAGTACTGGGACAAAATTTTCATGTTAAAATGTGTTGAATACCAAATTGGATGAGTTTCAAAGCAGCACTGTAGTATCAAAGAATGCACAAATCAGAAATGTTCATATAAAAGTGTATGTTTAAAAATCTACATTGGGGCACTATATTAAACAATAAAATGGTGGAATTTATATTAAATAATTAGTACATTAGAAAAGTATAAAAAGCCGATTAAGAACACATGAAAAGTGTTATGCATAAAGGATAGATTAAATGATGTTGAATCAAAGTAGCTAGATCAGAAAAATTCCTCATTAATTCAAAAATTCCTCATTAATTCCTCATTAATTAAGGCCCTGAGCCTTAATAGATCCATTATTATACAGGAAGAAGAAAATAAAAAAGACTAAGATTATGGATTGTTAAAGGATTTTAGTGCTCACCATAGGTGACCAGGAAACTATTTGCTTACAAGATCCCCTTAAATTAAATGTAAAACATTTGAAAAACTTGATGCATTAAAACACACTCACATCAAACAATAGCCCCATTTTCTCTTTCTATCATATCTCAATGGATTTAACGCTAGAAAAAAACCTGCAAACATTAGCATATATTTCTGAAAATTTTTAAAGGATCCTTGGAAGAGATGTAGTTAGCACACCAAATTATTTCCATAGTCATAGATGCCATTGAAATATCTTTATTCATATCATAACAAAAGCCAGTCTGTGTTCAACCACACTGCATTATGTAACTAATAATAATAAAAAGAAAATAATGATAGCACCAGTAGTAATAGGTCCCTTGGGTACAGTCTCCAAGCATCTAGATCACCACTTGAATACTATCGACATTGACATAAGCATCACTAGTCAATTGCAAAGGGCAGCTTGATTTGAAACACCTTACATCCTGTGATGAGACCTTTAACAGCAACAAACATGCATATCTACATATCTCAGGTCCCTAGGAAGGACTTGATATGTGTACCAAAAATACCAATCCAGTCTGAACATCAGACTGACTGTGTGATGAGCTATAATAATACATTAGATACCATCCAACATCCACATCTGCCTATCCAATGATTCACATCTGCTTACCCAGATCCTTGGGAAGACTTAGATAGGCAGACAAAAAGGCCAAATCTAGTTTGAACATCAGGCTGACTGTGCAACAGACCATAATAATGTATTAGATAATATATTCAGCTCATGCAAGAAGAACACATACTGATTACAAACAATGACATAACATAGTCACCAAAATGATTCACTGGAACATCTCAAAAATAATCTGTCATGTGCCAGTAATGAAAAATTGATGGCACCATATAGTTGAATAAGTAGTTGAACATGAGCAGATTAAAATATTGTGGGGATTTCCAAATTCAAACTGATAACATACCAAATTTAACTGTGGTTGAAAAGAAGATGATGTTGACATGGACATGGTAGAATAGAAGATAAAGAATTGAAGACGATTGCAAATTATCAATATCTGAAAATTGTAGCTGAATGATTATGACAAAAATTGGCTCTGGAGTTCCCAGTGGTTATCAGCACACTGAATGCCACACCAAAAAAATATAAAATACAGAATAACAAAGTTGAAATAGTCTGTTGGAGATGTTCTAGTCCAACTCTCTGCTCAAGCAGGATACTGTAGAAAGTCAACATCCACACACCCTCCTAGAGAATGAAATATTTTGGGGAATATTAAAAAGGCAGGAGAGATATTTCCCCTAAAGGAGAAATGGGGGAAAAAAATCTTAAGGGAGACAGAAACTAGCCCCTGTCTCCCTGCCTCAAGCAGAAACTGAGGAGGCTAGCTTTTAGAAATGCAGATTTGGTAAGCCATTCAGAAAGACTGGGTCAGACAGAAACTTCACATAAACAAGCCAAAGGTTGACAAGATTAACCCTGACATTTGGATTTGTATTTTTCCTTTTGCCTATAGAGCCAGCCATGACCCATATATGACCCCATAGGGATCCAAAAGTTATAAAACCCACCCACTCTCAACTCCATTTTGTCAGCTGTCCCAGAATTGCACACTGTGATTCTGTTCATCAGTAAACTTTCTTTCCAATCAGCCTTCATTTTGTTTCCTGTGCCTTTCTCCTGGGTTGGAACTGGACCTGGATTTTTTCCAACAATACTGCATGACATTCTGCACAAATGGCTGTCTAATCTCTTCTTTAAAAACTCCAGTGATAGAGCATCCACAATTTCTGGAAGCAAGCCATTCCACTGATAGATTGTTCTCACTGTTGGGAAATTTCTCCTTAGTTCTAGATCTCTCTTTAATAACCTTCCATCTTTTGCTTCTTGTCCTACCCTCAAGTGATTTGGAGAATAGGTTGACTCCTCTTGTCTGTGACAGCCCCTCAAGTTCTGGAAGACTGCTATCATGCCCCCCCCCCCAATCCTTCTATTTGTTAAACTAGACATACCCAGTTCCTGCAATCATTCATCATATATTTTAGCCTCCAGCTCCCTAATCATCTCTGTTGGTCTTGGAATCTTGGATAGCACTTAACTTAGAAAATCTGCACATGAACATGAACATATTCTCTGCTGCTACAATATGACATCCTAGAATCTTGAGAAGAATTTTGAGGCATATGAAGGCCAATATCAGCAAAAGAACTGGCAGCTGTGATTTCATATCACTGTGCGTATAATCATAACGCAAGATACATGCTCAGCTTATCATGGAAGCCTATTCAGTCTGTGGAACTACATGTGGTGATAATATGTGTGGCTTTAAAGCAAAACTAATCTACTTGCTTATTAAATTTAAATGTGATACAATTTGAAAATGATATGTAAAATACCACGCTTCTGTAGTGATAAATGTCAAGCTTAGAAAATTATATGCAATATAATGTACACAATCAGTGTCACTACTTCTTTCCATTCCAGTTTGATCACTCCATTAAAAGAGGTATTACAGCTGAAGAGTAAATTTTTGCAATTACTGTGGTCTAATAATTCATCACAATGTGTTACTGTGTATGCTTGTCTTCAGTGGACTAAAATTATAGGATGGGGGAAAGGAATGGCAAGTTCCTGGTGTCACGTGGCCCCAGGATCCTTTAAGCATCTGTCTCAAACCTATCTGACCAAACCCTGGCTTTCCAAGTTGATCATTTTTTTTATTTATTAAATTTGTTTGCTGTCCATCTCACTACCATGTTTACACTATCATAAATAACAATAAAACAATTACAGGATCAAAAAATTAAAACACTGGGCATTAAAAGTTTAAATCATTAAAATTAATATTAAAGCAGATTTTAAAACAACACAACACCATTGCACTGATGGAGTGAAGATGGGATTTGTATTGGAAAAATGTATTGGAATCATAAAATTGACTCATTTTTCAAAACCAAGTAACAGAATAGCAGAGTTAGAAGGGACCTCGGAGGTCCTCTAATTCAACCCCTTACTCAAGCAGAAGACTATATAGCATATCAGACAAGTAGCTGTCCAATCTCTTCTTAAAAACCTCCAGTGATGGAACACCCACAATTTCTGAAGGCAAATTGCTCCTTAATTCTAGGTGGCTTTGCTTCTTGATTGGCTTCCATCCATTGCTTCTTGTCTTGCTTTCAGTTGCTTTGGAGAATAGGTTGACCCCCTCTTTTGGGGGGCAGCTCCTTAAATATTGGAACATTACCTAGTCCTTCTTTTCACTAGACTAGACAAACCCATTTCCTATAAACATTCTTCATATGTTTTAGCCTCCATCTCCCTGATCAACTTTGTTGCTTTTTCTGCATTCTTTCCAAAGTCTGAACATCATTTTTTTATATTACGATGACATTATTTCAAAACTGTACTTTATTTATTTAATTGGTGCTGCCAGCTCCAGATCAGTTCTGGAAGGTTCATAATATAATAAACAATCAACCATACAAACCAGAAAAAGATGGCACCCATTCGCTGGATAGAAAAATATCGGGAGGGAAATATTCAACTCAGGACTTTAGTCATCTCCCATATTTTAAATAAAGAAGCCCCAGTTATTACATAAGTAGAACTGAATCCTCTGGAGAATAGATTTCTTTTTCTGGACAAAGTTGTTTTTCAAGATCGTTTAAAATTAACCAAAGGTTCCAGTGTATATTCCTGTTCCACTTTAATAATGTGACCAATTTTACCAAAGTAATTTTGGATACCTTCAAAGTTTCTTCACTCTCCCCATACCCTCCCAAAAAGTCCCACTTATAAATGAGATTTTGAGTTTAGCGTTAGCTAAAACCAAGTTCCAAAACTAAAGCAATTAGAGCCTGGTTTTGAAAATACTCTTCGGTCTTATGTTGTCTTTCAGCTTCCCTTACAATGTTCTCCCCAGGTGAGATTCTTCCTTCTTTGCTAATAATTCAGCCTTAGGTCACTTTTCTATTCTTACTAGAGAGATTATAACCTGCTTTAATGATTGCACACACTGCAATTCTTGATGTTTCCAAGAGGATTAAAATCTTACGAAGTTTTTAATCATCCTTTCCTTCCAGCCTGCAACCCTCTATCCAGCTTTTGATTTTTCTGTTCTTATGGAGGACTACTCGTATTATCAAGGAAATTATTTCGGGAAATAGTATCAATTCAGGCACTTGGAGGGAAGATAGTCCTAATCTAGCTTTATTGCTGGCAGACAAAAGGATTGGATTTTATGCCACCCCCTGTAATAAATCTCTGTCAACTCATGAAGGAAATTACCTGTCAGAATCATTGTGGCCCAGATCCTGTGATTAAAAACAAACTTATTAGAGCCTCAAGGTTTGGAAAGCTAACATAAAGCCACTTTCAATCTGTTTTTCTTTTCTCTCTCCTTCCTTCCTTTCTTTTATTAATTTTGCAGCCAATAGCAAACTCTGCATATAGATATGGCTGAAAGGGTGGGGGGGGAGGGAGAGAGAGAGAGAGAGAGGGAGAGAATTCCTCGAATTTGCCTTTTCCCTAGTAAAACATCCACTTGATAACTTGAAAGAAAGAAAAAAAAATAATGAATACACAGGTCTTTAAATAGGGCAGAAGCTGAAATGGTACTTTTTAGGTAGAATTTGCTTCTGTCTCTTTCTCTCTCCCCCACCAGAATATTTTAAGTTATCTTGGAGTAACCTTGAATGGCAGTCATTCCTTTATTTCAATAATTGATTGGTCCAATATACATTCAATAGGAAAATTAAAGCCATTCATTGTGTTGATAGTTTAACCTATATATTATAAGAATAACTAGGGTTTAAGGTGCTAGCACAAATGTTAAAATATAATACCGGTACCATTAAGATCCAGTCTGCTCTCTTTCTTCCCCTCTCTCTTCCTTCCTCTCTCCCTCTCCCCCTCTCATCAATCATCAGTCATCTACCTATTATCTATATAATCCAGAATCCACCTCAGAAATAAATTCAACCAAGATATGGTCCATGCTGAAGTCCATATGTCTGTCTGTCTGTCTGTCTATCTATCTTTCTTTCTTTCTACTTATCTACCTACTTACCTACTACCTTTCTATCTACACACACAAATACACACACACACACACTGATGAAACATGGGCAGGTGTGTAAAGAACCAGATGAGTGGGTAAAAGAAAGCTAGACTCATGTTGAAGCTTATATTCGGAGTTTTTGCAAAACAGCAGTGACTTTCATGAAATATCCTGACTCTGATATTCTGAATAAATTATTAATATGTGTTTTCCTAATACAAGCTATGGAGTCCTTGATTTATGACCAATCAAGGTCAAATAGTCCTTGATTTACGACCACGGTAGAGGCTAGAATTTCCTAGTGTCAAGCAAAGCCATTGTCAAGTGAGTCACACCCACTTTTAGTGACCTTTTGGCCACAGTTGTTAAGTGAATTAAAGCATTGAAGTTAAGCGATCCGTACAATTGGTTAAGTGAATCCGGATTCCCCTGTTGACTTTGCTCATAAAAGCCAGCTGGGAAGATCACAAATATTAATCATGTGGCTCTGATCAATATGATCAATTTGTGATCATGTCACAAATACCTGCTGGCTGCCAAGCTTCTGAATTTTGATTGTGGGGATGTTGTGATGGTCATAAACAATGGTCATGACTTTTTTCAGTGCTATTAAATGGTCACTCTACACGTATTTGTAAGCCGAGAATTAACATACATGCATGAATGAATTGTATGAATTAACATACAAGCATGCTATTTCACCAGCCTTTCCTGTTATTTAGGAACTGTCCCTCAAAATGGGCTAGAGATGAACCTCCTCTTAGTACTAACCAGGACAAGCTTTAGGTAGTTAAGGGTAATCTACTGTATGTATATATATAAAAGTGAAATGCCACTCACGTATCATTACAAAATCTCCAGAACCATAAAGCCTGCAAACTTGAAACTTGTACCTCTTGGCTTCTAGGTGCTTCCTAACAAAGGATTTTTTGAAATGACCATCAGAGCATTAGTATTTCCTATATTATTATTATTATTATTATTAACACGCTCTGATGCTAAGGAGTTCTACTCCCCCTCCCCACCTGAAAAGAAATCTGTTCCAAAGGCAAAACACAAATAGAGGAGGAGTTTCAGTTTCAGTTTCATAGCACCAAGCAGCTTTAGTACAAAACAGCTGAGCTAAGCCATGTCCAGTCTCCTTCTTGCTCACACAGCAAATACTGTTTCAGTTTCCAAACAGCCCTGAACTCTCTCACACACTGACAGAATGCTAGCCAGATGAATATACCGATGGATGATGGTAGGCAGAGGCAGATTTTTTCCCCCCTTATTTTCCTCCCCCAAAATTAAGCCCGATCACATAGTTTCGTCGTGAAGCACGGGTATCCAGCTAGTAAGTAATGTTATTAATTATAATGTTATAATAATCTGATCTAGCCTGCAAAAAATCCAAGTGACCATTAGAAAACAGCAAGGAAGCCAGCCTTGTACCTCTAGGAGCTGTTGAGATGTTTATAGCTTAGTTACTGCCTAGGATTGATTCTGGACATTTGAAATGACCCCTCTTTTGATGTTCCAATTCAGGGGTGTGAAATTCGATTCCATTGAGGGACATATCAGGGTTATGTTTGACCTCGGGGGTCTGAGTGGGTGTGGCTGGGATGGGCGTGGCTGGGGTGGGTGTTGCTGAGGTGGGCTTGGCCAGCTCAACGTCACTTGCGTTGGGGGCACATGTGGTGGCCCAGGCAGGGCTAGGGGGATCCATTGTTCAGCAGTGGAAGGCGAGACCAGGAAGAACGCCAAACTCTTGTCCTCTGGAGGAGCATTGCCATCCCTCTCGTGCCATGCAGGGGACCCCTAGATGGTAGCACAGTCTGTCCAGAGCCCTAGGCAGTGGAGGAATAGCTCCCATCCCAGCCTTCAAGCTCCCAAGGCACTGGGACCCTATAGCCCAGTCCCACTTCTCCGAGGGGGTGCCCAGCTGTGCTTATCTCCTCTCCCCCAGATTGCTGCTGATGTCCTCACTCTCTGTTTGCACTGGCAGAGGCACCATGGGCCAGTCCTTCGCTGTTTCCAGGGTGGCCCTGCAGGCCAGATCTAAGCACCCCACAGGCTGGATTCGGCAGGTGGGCCTTGAGTTTGACACCCTGTTCTAATTCATTGTATAGTTAACAACATTTCTTCATCCTGCACATTAAAAAAATGAGTAGGTAAACAAATATTAGAGCTTAGGAGATACTACATCTTAGATGCTCTGAACGTGCATTGGTTGGTTGCCCATTCTTGTTCCTGCATTTGCCCTTTTTCAATGTGGTCCTTTTTTTTTTTTTACAGAAAATTACAGTGGTGGGATATATATATATATATTTTTGCTACCGGTTCTGTGGATGTGGCTTGGTAGGCATGACATGGCATGGCTTGGTGGGCGTGGTGTGGCTTGGTGGGCATGGCAGGAGAAGGATACTGCAAAATCCCCCTTCCCTCCCCACCCCATTAACCTGCTTTCCAGCTCCGTACTCCTGTGCAGGACAACCAAAGGAGACCCAGCCGATCAGCTGGGACTCAATGGGAGGCGGAGAATAGTTGGGGTTAAGGCCAGTCAGAGGTGGGATTTGCTGGTTATTTGAACTGCTCAAAATTTCTGCTACCGGTTCTCCAGAACTGGTCAGAACCGGCTGAATGCCACCTCTGGATAAGTAGCTATTTTAGGTTAAGGAGCCTTTCTACAAGGCAGGACAAATGGATCACATAGATTTTTACCTATCGGTAAGTGGCTGTTATTATTCAGAGTGGATGTAGATCATGTAGAATTTGATCATGTAGAATTCTTTTTGTTGCAGGTGACTGGAGCTGACTCAAGATTACGGCTGTGTCTTTCTCCCTCCCTCTCCCACTTGGACTCCATCCTATAATAAGTAATTCCTAGGTACCAATTTACTTACTGGTAAATTACCAATCTGCTTTTTCACTTCATTGAGTCGATATTGCAGTTAGGAGATATATATATATACACATGTGTACATGTATGTATGTATATGTGTGTGTGTGTGTTTTTGTGTGTGTGTATGCCTAATGAAAATCCCTTTGGTTGTGAGCATCTGTCTGATGAATCAGAACAGATGAAATCAAAGAGGCTGCTTAACGTTTGTGAACTAGTTAACTGCTGAACACCACAGGGTCATATTTTATCACAACCGGCTTCCATCTTGGGTTTAGGGAGTAGCAAAATATCTACAAGGAAACTACAAGGGTGTTTTTTTCTTTCTTTCTATCTTTCCTTTCTTTTCTTTTTCTTTTTAATTTAAGAAACCTAGGCTCTCCTCTAGGCCAGCAGAATGCTAACCGGAGACCTGGCAAACACGATTTGGCGTACAAATAAAATGCAGCCATGCTCAGAATGTAAAACAGCCCTTGAATATCAATAGCTGGTCATTTGGTGGTAAGGCTGTAACTAAAGGATTGATTTGCAAATTAAATCTGCTTACCCACAACAAGCAGCTAAATTTGCAGTTGCAACTTTATAAAGCAGCCAAAGTCATTTCCATCCTAAAAGCAGGGTAATTTGCACTCAGACACTCAATCTGGATTTCTCCCCATTTGATTTATTTGTATGACTTTAAAAAGCACATAAAGCACCCATACAGATGCAGGAAGTTTCATCTGCCAGTTGTATAAGGAACTGCAGGCTAACCCAGTCTAAATGACCTTGAGTGTAAAAATATTATCCAGCGTTTTGAAGCTTTATTCCACCTTTTACCTCTGACACTCATTGCCAATTTTCAAGAGACACAAAGATACTCTTTTTCAAGATTAAAATGCTGGTTACATAGCTTTATTTCACATTTCTGGGTGTGTCTTTGTATCTGCACATATATATGATAATACAGTACAGAGAAGTATTTTATAATAGCAATAGCAATAGCACTTAGATTTATATACTGCTTCCCAGTGCTTTACAGCCCCTCTCTAAGCAGTTTACAGAATCAGCATGTTGCTTCCAACAATTTGGGTCCTCATTTTACCCACCTCAGAAGGATGGAAGGCTGAGTCAACCTTGAATCTGGTGAGATTTGAACTGCCAAATTGCAGGCAGCCGGCAGTCAGCAGAAGTAGCCCTGCAGTACTGCATTCAAACCACTGCACACCAAGGAAGGAAGAGAGGGAGGGAGGGAGGGAGGGAGGAAGGAAGGAAGGAAGGAAGGAAGGAAGGAAGGAAGGAAGGAAGGAAGGAAGGAAGGGGAAAAGAGCAATAGTACTTTATATAGATTTATATACTGCTTCACAATGCTTTATAGCCCTCTCTAAGGAGATTACAGAGTCAGCACATTGCCCCCAACAAAATGCTCAGGTTAATTTTAGAGTCCATAGTTTTCCAATAAAGGGATAATCTAATCGGGGAAACTGAGCTGAGCAAGTGGTGGCATTAAATGACTTCAGAAAACTTGAGAAATCTAGACAAAATTGAATGTGGGTAGTGCTTTGTTGGAAGCTCACCAGATAATCTCAAAGATTTAAACTAAGCAGAGAAATTTAAAACCAAATGAAAGAAAACCAGAAGTCAGCAATAACAAAGCATTTCCATATTGTTTCCAAAGAAAATAATCCTTTCATCTTTTGGTACTCAGCAATGAGAGAGCACAACACAGCAAATTCATTGTCCTGGGAAGTCCTAATTGCCAAACCGTATTTCAACCATGATATTCACCAAACGACTTTTTGTGAACTTGGGGCTGACTCACTCATGGTCTTAGAACATCACAGAACTTGCTTATTTGGGCCTTGGGGGGTGTCTTGGCTGAATCCAGGCCTTCAATTTTGTAAGCAGACAGCTCTAACCAGGTTAGCAAACAGAAGTAACATAATTGGAGGAATATAGATTCCTGCAGCTCTTGGAGGAAAAGAAGATAGAAATGAAACAAACCTACAAATATCATTTCACATGTTTTAAACAAAGACCAGCTCTACTGGGTTGGGGTTATTCCTGCTCATTCTGTTAAATGCATCCCCAGACATTTAACCCAAAGCTCACATCTGATAGCACCAGCATGTATTATAAATGCCATTTAAACATAAATGTTGTATGCTATTCCTCTTCTTCAGGGTTTCTTCAGTTGTCCAGGATTTCCAGCAATATTGTTCAATGATAAATCTAAGTACTTGAAAAAATCCCAAACAGAACATAGATCATAGAATAATAGGGTTAGAAGGGACCTTGGAGGTCTTCTACTCCGAGCCCTTGCCCATGGTATGGATTCATGCAGTCATAGAAAGAATAACAGTATAACAGAAAAGAATGATAGAGTTGGAAGTGACATCAGAGGTCCTCCACTCCAACCCTCCATCCTAGAAGGAGAACCCAATCTCTTCTAAAAAATGTCCACTGATGAAACACCCACAACTTTGGAAGACAAGCCCTTCCACTGGTTGATTGTTCTCACTGTCTGAAAATTCCTCCCTAATTCTAGGTTGCTTCTCTCCTTGATTAGTTTCCGTCTATTTGTTTCCTCTCTTGCCTTCTGGGGCTTTGGAAAATAGGTTGACCTATTTTCATCTTTGTGGTAGCCTTTCAAATATTGAAATATCATGTCACCCCTAATCCTTCTTCTCACTGGACTAGATATACCCCATTTCTGCAACCGTTCTTCATATGTTTTAGCCTCTAGCTCACGGGTGTCAAACTTGCTGTGTCACTTTACTGTCGTGATATTTCACAATGTTTCTCCCCTTCATGGAGCTGGGGTGCGTCTGGCTTGCACATGTTCCATAGTCCACCAGTTTGACACCCCTGCAGTCTAACTAAAACATATGAATTCATCCAAAACATGGATGAATATTTCCTTCAACTTTCTGGAATTCACACCGGGGGAACACCTTGTGCAAATGTGACTGTGCCAACAGAAGTCATCTGAAGATAAGTTTCCAATACTTTGGAGTGTTGATGAAAAGATAGGTTGAATCTGGTTGTAGTATACCTTTGAGACAAACCGTGATTATGCAAGACCCATTTATTTCCTTCAGATACTTCCCTCAGCAGTCTCCATCACATTAATGGATACTATCATATAATGTCAATCTGTTCAATATGCACAAAAGAACCCTTTGGCTGTTATGACAATTCCTTATCTGTAGAGAAACAGAGATATTTTCCTAACTCAAAATCACTTTTCCAAATATTAATTTAAAAAATTCCATCCAATTTCCCTCACTCCTGTTTTTTTAATTGTAATAATACAGAATTTTTTTTAAAAAAATCTGAAGATATTGGGTCCCCTACCAGGTTTTCTCTATGTATTTCGATTCCAAGTTTGACTCCAAGCCTTCCATTCTTCCACGGTGGGTAAAATGAGAACCCAAACTATTTGGGACCATTTGCTGACTCTGTAAACGACTTAACGAGGACTGTAAAGCACTGAGAAGTGGTATATAAGTCTAAGTGCTACTGCTATTACTCTTCCTTTTCACTCTCCTTCCTTCCTTCCTTCCTTCCTTCCTTCCTTCCTTCCTTCCTTCGCATTAGTTAGAATGCAGTATTTTCAGGCTAACTAACTGCTCACTGCCAGGAGTTCAATCCTGACTGGCTCAAGGTTGACTCAGCTTTCCATCTTTCCGAGGTGGGTAAAGTGAGGACTCATATTGTTGGGGGTAATATGCTAACTCTGTAAATCACTTAGAGAGGGCTGTGAAGCACTGTAAAGTGGTATATAAGCAGGTGTGGGGTTCTACTGGTTCTGTCCACCTCTGCAGAACCAGTAAATCTGAAGAACAGCAGACATAGAATCGGTTCTATGTCTGCTGATGTTTTTGCCCACCCACCCAACCAGGCTCTTACCTGATCTTTATTTCCTGATTTTTCAACTTCAGCTGATGAATGAGGCACAGCTGCAGTTAAAAAAACAAGAAAAGAGGGCTGTTTCAAAGACTGCTTCTCGGCATGCAGCGTGCTAATGATGATTTACAGGTGCACGGCTCACAGTGGACAGAGAAGCTCATAATTGCTGAACCGGTAGTTAACCCTGTCATATCCCACCCCTGTATATAAGTCTGAATGCTATTGCTATTCCATGATGTAGCATTTGAAGAGTATCATGTCTTTTGCTTGACCAAGGGTTGGACCAGGAGACCTCCAAGGTCTCTTCCAACTCTATCATTTTTAATGTTTAATGTTCTATGTTCAAGTAATGAAAACAGAGCCCAAAATTTGGAGTGGAAGGAATGCAATGGAAAACCCTCTTGAATCTTTGAGTAACGCAAGAAATATGGATTTGCACTCTTCATAACAGAATGTAGAAAGATGAGAGGCTTGATACGATACTACCTGCATTCATTACTGTATAATAAAAATAAGCCTGAACTACAGCATCTCTTCCAGGAAGCCTCTAATTAGAATAATTAAGCAGTCTCCACTTTGGCACTTCTTGGTAGGAACAGTGGTATCCAGTAAACCAGTTCAAACAGAAGCAGCTTAATTTGAGAAAGAAAATAAAGCAACTCACAGCATAAGCACATGACAAAAATACACTCTGCTCCATAAAGAGCCCACACAATAGCAACCACAATACTAATTTTGCTCACAAAGGTTCCTTATATTGGAAATCTTTCAGGAGGGCTTCCTGAAATTCATCCAGGCCTAAAAAGGCATAATATGAATACAAATATAAATACTCATAGTAATAGAAGCAATACCTAAAGGGCTACCTCCCTATTTGGAAATTCTGAATTTATCAGACTGAATTTACCCTGATTCTAGAAAAAAACACCCTACTTGGAACAGCTTATATCCTCCAATGCTACCTGGACAGTTCCTCGGTCCTTGGTTAGGACTCAAGCTGTTGAGCTACCAAGCAGCCCCAAAGGCTGTGAATCTCACTAAAGATTTAATCATCATCATCATCATCATCATCATCATCATCATCATCATCGCAACAACAACAATCCAAATCTCCATAATGTCAAATGTGCTCACCTTCATGAATATTGAAAATAACCAATAATATATATTTTTTAAAAAACACAGAAAATATTGGCGGTGTTTACTTACAACAGTTCATTTAATGACCATTCAAAGTTCAAACATATAAATAATGGTTGCTTGGAATTGGGTATTTAAAGAAAAGAACAATTAGGAGTGACATAAAAGCAGTGTTCCAGTATTTGAGAGACTGCCACAAAGAAGAGAGAGTCAAGCTATTTTCCAAAGCACCCGAGGGCCGGACAAGAAGCAACGGGTGGAAACTAATCAAAGAGAGAAGCAGCCTAGAGCTAAGGAGAAATTTCCTGACAGTTAGAACAATTGATCAGTGAAACAGCTTGCCTCCAGAAGTTGTGAATGCTCCAACCCTGGAAGTTTTAAAGAAGAGATTGGACAGCCATTTGTCTGAATTTGTATAGCTTCTCTTTCTTGGGTGAAAGTTGGATTAGAGGACCTCTGGCATCCCTTCCAACTCTATCATTCTGGTTTGCTATTCTGAGAATGGTAAACCAGTGGAATGCCTTAGTTTCAGAAGATGCTCAGCAACTGGTTCACACTCATGATTCTCACAGTGTTTTAGGGTTTATGTGATCACCTTTTGCCATCTTCTGACGAGCAAAGTCAATGGGGAAGCAGGATTCACTTCATCGTGTTACTAACTGAACAACTGCAGTGATTCACGAAACAGTGGTGGCAGAAAAGGTGGTAAAAGGGGGCAAAACTCACTTAACAACTGTCTTGCTTAGCAACAGAAATTCTGAGCTCAATTGTGGTCATAGCTCAAGGACTACCTGTAACGTTTGACATCAGGGTCCCAAGACATCTGCCTGGCAGGCTTCCCTGTTTGAATATACTAATAGTAGCAATAGTATCAACAACGTGGTTGCCTCTCCTTTCAAAATGTATCATACTGAAGACGAATCCCCGATGCAAAATATTGTTGAACCTGATCCATTAATTAAGCAGCAGTGAAAGGGGGATAGTCATAAAAGCAAAAAAAGAACAGACCTCTGCTCTGTGTGGCAGCTTTATTAGTTAGTTTATCATCCACCATATGGGATGCCAGGGAAAATTATAATAGCCTACTGCTGCTTACTCTCAACCAAGATGCTGAATTATTATTTATAGTCCTGTTAACCAAATTAGTGAACTCAAAATAAGTAGGTCATGATTGTCTGAGATAAGTTCATCGCTTTAATAACGCATTGTCTCACTATAAAAGCAATGCACCTCCAAAATGCAGATCACAAAACCTCATTACCCATTTTACAGATTAACAGAGTTGGAAGGGACCTTGTAGGTCATCTAGTCAACTCTCCCACCCAAGCAGGAGACTCTACACCATTTCTGACAAATGACAGCCCAGTCTCTTCTTGAAAGTGTCTCGTGATAAAGGCAACTTCTATTCCATGGGTTGATAATTCTCACTGTCGGAAAATTTTTCCTTATTTCCAGACTGAATCTCTCCTTGATCAGTTTTATATTTATTATTCCTTGTCTGGCCTTTGGGTGCTTTGTAAAATAGCTTGACCCCCTCCTCTCTGTGGTAACCCCTCAGATATTGGAAGACTGCTGTCATGTCTCCCTTGGTCCTTCTCTTCACTAGAGTAGTTCCTGCAATTGTTTATCATATGTTTTAGCCTCCAGTCCCATAATCCTCCTGGTTGCTCTTCTCTGCACTCTTTCTAGAGTCTCAACATCTTTGTTATTGTGTGGTGAAAACCAAAACTGGATGCAGCATTGTAGGTGTGGCCTTAATAAGGCTTTATAGAGTGTTATTAGTACCTCCCTTGATCTTCATTGTATCCCTCTGTTAATGCAATTTAGGATTTTATTGGCTTTTTTGGCTGATGACAATCAACCAGTGGAAGGGCTTGTCTTCAGAAGTTGTGGGTGTTTTATCACTGGAGGTATTTTTTGAAAGAGATTGTCTGAAATTATATAGGTTCTCCTTCTTGGGTAGAGGGTACATTGTATAATACCTTCAACCATTGGATGTGGTTAAATGAATAAACTTTACTTCTAGTAGATGCCACATGTGTTAATTCATGACCTGGCTCAGAAAATGAGAACAAGAATACCCTTCTAACTATCTTATCACATTCATGGTGTGGAAATGAAATTAAGGCATCGTTGTGGTGATTGGGGTGGAAAAAATATCAATATTTGGCCCCCAAAAAGGCAGAAAAGCCCTTTCTTCCTCCATTTTTTCCAAAGTGTATAATGGCCAAAACCAGCAAGAACAAAAACAACTGAGTTAAATTTCCTTTCTCCTTTCCCTGCAGAGAAATTCCTGATTCAGCCAAAGTCAGCATTCAGCATCTAATGGTTGAATTTTATTTTATTTTATTCCTATCTGCACTTTCTGTGCTACCAATATATTTTCCAAGCACTTTGGGCCTCGGAGATGGAATACAAACAAATTCTAATCTAATCCAGCAGGTATACAGAATCAGGTTTGATGTTCGGCTCTTGCCAGAGTACATTAAATGAATGCATTTCAAACGGAATGGAATTTGTGCATTTTCTAGCTGAAAATGGAATGAATTTTTATAGTGTTATTGCCGTTTCCCTCCTTCCTTTCTGCAAATGCATGTGGCATATTAAAACTGGGGTGGGGTTAGGCCTTGGAGAGAATATATGTACGTATGTATGTATATGATGTATATACATAAGCATATCTATCTATCTATCTATCTATCTATCTGTCTATCTATCTATCTATCTATCTATCTATCTATCTATCTATCCATCTATCTCCCCAGACAATTAGGAACTGAAAAAACTGAAAAAATCATATGTATAGAGGCATTTAACCTTTATTATTTTTTTAAAAAAATCACCTCCCTATGTTCATGTTTCGCACTACTTGCAATAAACATTCAACCTCATTTCAAAAGTACTTTATCTGATGTCGAAATTCGATGAAAATTCACAACTGAGGGTCCACCACAATGTCCAAAGGGCAGAATATATACATAGGAGATAAGAGACAGGGCTGAAATAAAAAATGTATGAAGCAGGTCGATGGCCAAGGTAGCATCCCAAATTCTAGTAGAAACTGCTTCATTATCTAGGATTTCTTTTGATCCTGCCTTTTCTGCTCTGATGCCCTCTTTTCAGCAGGTAAGTCAGCTTGCCACTAAGGAAAGCTGATATTGCAATAAAACTACACATTTTAAATCACACACATACCCTCAAAAACTGAGATCTTTCAAAAAAGAAAAAGAAAAGACACAACCAAATGCAAGCAGAAAGCAACAGGAAAGGACAATGTCGAAGAGGAAAAGTCTGTAAACTTTCTGATGCTTGCTGAATACATGACGGCTATGTCACAGATCCACTGAAGATCCATTTTCCTAATAGAGGGAGTCCTCGACTTACAATTGTTCATTTAGTGACTGTTCAAAGTTACAACAGCATTGGGGGAAAATGTGAAATGATTATTTTTCACACTTACAACAGTTGCAGCATCACTGTGATCAACATTTAGAGGCTTGGCAACTGACTCATATTTATGACAGCTGCCATATCCCAGGTGATTCCCCTTTTGTGAACTTCTACAAAGCAAAGTCAATGGGGAAGCAAGATTCCCTTAACGACTTGGATGTTTAATGTAACAAGTGTGTTGATTCACTTCACAACAGTGACCAAAAAGGTGGGGCCACCAATGGCTGCCTCGTTGAAATGCTCTCTAATGGTTTCTTTATTTTTTATTATTCTCTGCATGTATCTTTTCTTTTTTGTACACCGACAGCATTTGAACCAAGACAAATTCCTTGTGTGTCCAGTCACAATTGGCCAACAAAGAATTCTATTCAATTCTATTCAATTCTGTTCTGTTCTGTTCTACTCTGCTCTACTCTATTCCATATTATATTCCATTCCATCTTCAATTTTATTCCATCTTTTATTCCATTTTCTATTCTATTCTATTCCTTATTCTATTCCTTATTCTGTTCTGTTCTGTTCTGTTCTGTTCTATTCTGTTCTATTCTATTCTATTCTATTCTATTCTATTCTGTTCTGTTCTATTCTATTCTACAATGGGGCAAAGCTCCCTTAACAAATAGCCTTGCTTAACTCCATAAATTTTGGGCTCAATTATGGTTGTAAGTCATTGTGTAGCCTCCACAGAATGTTTACTTACTGTCCCCCCCCCAACAATACATGAGAATCCTTAAATAAGTCATTGGAATCCTGAGATGTTTTCATTCCAGTAAATATCTTGCCTCTTCCCCACCCCCCCAAAGGGACTTTCAGTCATGAGATTTTTTAAAAAAAGTATCAGTCTGCCTGGCACACAAAGTATTCTTAGCAGAATGCTAAGAACGTCTGGGTAGAAACAAATCTTCGCCTTTTCAGAGGAGCTTATCGCTGGTTAAGTTTGCATAAGCCTGCAGCCCGGAGGAGCTGCTTCTCCTTACACTCCCCCCACGTACCTCCTACCTCACCAAAAATAGAAAGTAACTTTGCAAGCCACTTTAAATAACTCAAAATTCGGGCTGCCAAGGGAAAGTGCCAAGTGCCATTTTCTTAGTCAACTCTGCCACCTAGCTCATTAAAAAAAAAACTGTTTCTCCTGTGCCTAATCTTGAAAAAAGAAAAACAATCTACCTTTCTTTTTGGAATTCAAATTCTCAAATAATGTGCACTTACTCTCCTTCATTAAAAAAGAGAATCCTGCTTTTTATACAAAATATCTAAAAAAAAAAATGAGGCCAGGGAGAAAACATTATTATGGATCAAGTGGTGAGAACTCATCTGCTATCATCAGGCTTCTGTATTGTGTTCATCTGTGAGTCAGGCTATCACAATAAGGTACAATACACAATACAGATTCACAATACAATACACAATACAGAAGCCTGATGATGGCAGACGAGATTCTGCTGAAACGATGCTACAACTTTAACAGAACTACAATGACGTGGGATAATACCCGAAGGAAGCTAAACAG